>PVJH01008366.1:0-86050 GCA_004026705.1 Nesogale talazaci
GGCGGTGGGAGTAGGAGGCCCAGCCCCACTGCTGGAATTGAACCTCCGTCCCAGGGGGCCGCAGTCCCGCGCACAACCACTACGCCACTGGGGCTCAGCCCTGCACCAACTTTTAAAAATAGTTTTATTGGCATATACTTCACATATCATATAATTTAAATGTTTAATCATATTAAGAGTTGTGCAATCACCACCACAATCAATTTCAGAACATTTTCTTATACTGTTGTTTCCTCCCAAACTCCCCTGCCTCGCCCCTAGGCAATTATCAGCCCATTTTTTATTCTGTTCACTCTCATCGCAGCTCTTCCACCTAAGGCCTGTCTGCCCATTCTGCAGATGAAAACCTTATCGCTTAGAGAACTGGCTGTAGTCCGGAGTCTGGGATGGACAAGGGACAGTACCTAGTTAGCAGCCTTGGTCATGGTGCGCCAAAGGTAGCCTAGTGCCTACATGGGTCACGCCCATGATGCTGAGCAGTTCAGTCTCAGTCCTGCTGGTAGCCTGGGGGCAGCCTGAGCTGCACAGCGTGTCCCTGTCCTCCCTCTTTTTCCTCAGATGGGAAACCCATCTCCACGGATGTCATCGTTCTGGGCCGCACCAACCTACTGATCGCCAGTGTACAGCCCCGGCACTCGGGCGTCTACGTCTGCCGCGCCAACAAACCCCGCACCAGAGACTTCGCCACGGCAGCAGCTGAGCTCCGCGTGCTGGGTGAGGCGGGGAGATGGGAACATAGGCTGGAGCTAAAGCAATAGGGGGAGTTTGAGGGGGACTGAGGGGTGATGTCGGGATGGGGTAGGACTACAGAGGACTGGCACCTGGGCCTTGAAGAGGATGGGGCTGGTCAATTGGGGGCGGGGCAACATGGGAACAGATTGGAAGACGATGGAGCGGTGACAGAAAGGGAAGAGAAGGGTGGTTTGGGGCGGCCCTGGGTGATTGGGAGGTGACTGTGGTGATGGAAAGGAGTCCTAGTGGCGTGTGGGCCCAGCTCTCGGTCCACAGTTCAAACTCAGCAGCCGCCCCAAGGAGACAGATGAGGCTGTTTGCTCCGTCTCCCACGCTGTGTGTCAGAGTCAGTGCGATGGCAGTGCATTTGTCTAGGTGGGACTGACAGTGGAGGGAGAGGCAGTGATCCAGGGGAGAGGGCAAGAGGTGAGTACACTGAGGAAATGGGGGTTAGGTGGTGGTCGAGCTGGGGCAGAATTTAGGGGAGGCTGCCGAGCCCCCGGAGCATCGTGGCTTCGGGTCAGCACTTGGAAGCCACCAGCAGGAGAGAGACTGGGCCTCTCCAGCCCCATAAAGAGTTCACGTTTCGGAAACCCACGGGGCAGTTGTGGCCCGCCCTGCAGGACCCCTGTAAGTAGGCAGCCTCTAGAAGGCAGGCAGGTTGGAGTTGGGCAGGGGCCTGGGGACTCACTCAGGGAGAGGGGGAGATGGACCTGTGCGGGAATGATGGAGGCCCGGGACTGAGCTGCAGTATTTGGAGGAAGGGAGAGTTAGGAGAGATTAGAGGATGAAGGCCAGAGGGAGGCGTCCCCCCCCCCCCACAAGGGAAACAGGGTATGGGGGCGGGCGGCCCTGTGGTGCGAGGCCAGCGTCCTCCCTCCCGTCCCCAGCGGCCCCGACCATCTCGCAGGCGCCGGAAGCGCTGTCGCGGACGCGGGCGAGCACGGCGCGGTTCGTGTGCCGCGCGTCGGGGGAGCCCCGGCCTGCCCTGCGCTGGCTGCACAACGGGGCGCCGCTGCGGCCCAATGGGCGCGTCAAGGTGCAGGGCGGCGGCGGCAGCCTGGTCATCACCCAGATTGGCCTGCAGGACGCGGGCTACTACCAGTGCGTGGCCGAAAACGGCGCGGGCACGGCGTGCGCCACCGCCGCCCTGGCCGTGGTGGTGCGCGAGGGGCTGCCCAGCGCGCCCACGCGGGTCACGGCCACGCCGCTGGGCAGCTCGGCCGTGCTGGTGGCCTGGGCGCGGCCCGCGCTGCACAGCGAGCGGATCATCGGCTTTTCGCTGCACTACCAGAAGGCCCGGGGTAAGTTGCGCGGCACGGGAGCTGGGGGTGACTGCAGGGGGCTAGAGACTAGACCAGGGTCCTCACACCGCCAGAGGGCAGTGATGCCCCAACACCCCCCCCCCCAAAAAAAAAGTTATTCGAGGGGCTGAGCCCCAGTGGCGTAGTGGTTGTGTGCTGAACTGCAGCCCACTGGGTTGGCCGTTCAAATCCAGCAGCAGCTCTCCAGGAGCAAGGCTGGGCCTACTACTCCCACCAGGTGACAGTGATGCCCCCAAAACAAAACAAAAAAGTTATTCAAGAGCCACAAAGATGGCTGAGCTCTGGTGGCGTAGTGGTTGTGCGCGGAACTGCGGCCCACTAGGACAGATGTTCAATTCCAGCAGTGGGGCTGGGCCTCCTACTCCCACCGCCGGAGAGCAGTGATGCCCCCCCCCCCCAAAAAAAAAAGAGTCACAAAGAGATTTTTACAAATGAAATCTCCTTTATTGGAATAATACCCTTTCATTTTTCATTTTCCCACTTTTACTTCAGAGCCACACATTTGTGCTGAAAGAGCTGCCCATGGCTCGTTAGGCACCCCCTGCCATAGGTGGATGGGTGTGTGGAGAATTCTCACCTCAACCACATTTGTTCTGAGAGAGGAGGCTTCTCTTTCCAGGGAGAAGAGCGAGCGCTTCAGGAGCCCCTTTGCACACCTGGGTTCTCCCTTCAGCATCAGTCACTCTAAGTAGAGGCCAGAGAGACTGTCCCAAGCAGCAGGAGAGTTGATACAGTAGCCTGCCTGGGGAGGGTTAGCTAGAAACTGTCCAATCTCAGGAGTCCATATGAGGGATCCCTACAAAGCTAGTGCCAGGAGTGACCCAGTGAGTCTCTCCTTGTCCCTGTGTCACCACCCCAGGCATGGACAATGTGGAGTACCAGTTTGCAGTGAACAATGACACAACAGAGCTACAAGTTCGAGACCTGGAGCCCAACACTGACTACGAGTTCTATGTCGTGGCCTACTCCCAGCTGGGGGCCAGCCGCCCATCCGCCCCTGCGCTGGTCCACACATTGGATGACGGTGAGGACAATGGACTGCACAGCGAGTGGGGGCACTGATTCCCTGGGGACTCTGAGTAGCCCTCGAAAATCCAAAACTGAGTTAATGAGGACTCATATTGACCCCGTAGAGCAGGGTGGGACGTCCCTGTGCATGTCTGAAAATGTAATTGTTAACTAAAGGGAATAATAGAAGGTCTCCTTCAGAGGGGTTGCTAGTTTTGAACTGCTGACGTTGCAGATCACAGCCCAACACATAACCAGCACACCACCAAGGCCCCTCAGAGTAGCCCTGGCTTCTTAAGTGTGGACAACAAGGTGCTTTTATCTGTCTCAACTCATATTGTGTGCTCCTGGGTACAGGGAAGTGACTAACCCCTCTTCCCCAAATAACAGGGGCTTGCTCACGGTCAGTTGCACCTCTGGGGTTTGGGTCCAAGTCTCGGGTTTCCCTGTTTCAGACAGTCCTGCCCCCCCCACACACACACACACACACCTCAGGGTGGGACTGGTGACCATCAGCGTTCCCTGTGGAAGCCCCTGTCCCAGCCCCCACTCCAGCGTCACTCTGGGAGAGCGGGCCTCCTCTCCTGCAAGCAGCACTACCACAGACCAGGGGGGATCTCTGGGCTCAAGTCCCCCTCATCCTCCTGCCTGGGGTTCCCCTGAGAACCCCCTCTGCTTCCTCATATCCTGGCCTGACATGCTGTGTGTCCTAGACAAATGTCTGACAATTCCTGGACCTCACCCTCCTCATCCAGAAAGGCTCATGCTGACATTCTCTGTCTTAGTTCCCAGTGCAGCGCCCCAGCTCTCCCTCTCCAGCCCCAACCCTTTGGACATCAGGGTGGCATGGCTGCCACTGCCTCCTGGTCTGAGCAATGGGCACGTGGTGAAGTACAAGATAGAGTATGGTTTGGGCAAGGAAGGTGAGTGGGGCAAGGTGTGGGCTCTGAGGAGTTGGGGATCCTTAGTGAAGGCTTGGTTAAGGCAACTGGGGCCTCATCTGGCTGGAGGAAATCCAAGGAAAGTAGGTGAAGGGGTGGAAAGAGACCCTCAGGCGGGCAGGCTGGGCATGGGGACAGCAGAAATGACAAGGGAAGATGAACATTGCTAGCATGACCTCCTCAACAGCTGCTTTTCATTGCCCTGTGGAGTCCCTGCCTCAGTTTCCCCATGGGTGAGATGGCACAGGAGCCTAGGCAGTCCTTAGGATTCCTTCCAGCTCAAAGAGCCGTTGAAGAGGTGAGGGGTATGCTTGTGGAGTTGTAGGAAACCGGGCACGACGTAGGAGGTGTTGGGCACATCTAGGTAACCTGGGGGGGAGGCGGGGAATATGCTAACTGGGTAGAAAGGAATGATGGTAGTTAGGGATCCAAGGGGAGGGTGGGAAGTCTTGGAGTGTTTGTTGGAGCTTCTGGAGGCCTTCACAGAGCACTACGTCCTTCCCCTTGGTGTATCAGGAAACAGAGGCTGGCATGCTGTGACTCCCCCTACTCTGGGGGAGTGGCCTACATCAGTCAGGATGGAGGAGAGCACCCAGGAGTCCAATGCCTGAAGCCAGTGTCAACCCAAACACTGGGTGGTCAGTGCTGACAGGGCCTGGGGCTCTGGTGTGCCCCAGAGAACCAGGGTCTGTGGTGGAGGTCCCTGGGCCTCAGGTGGCCACCCAGCAGCCCTCTTTCCTGTGCCAGCAGATCAGATTTTCTCCACCGAGGTGCTGGGTAATGAGACACAGCTTATGCTGAACTCACTCCAGCCCAACAAAGTGTATCGAGTACGGATCTCGGCGGGCACCAGCGCAGGCTACGGGGCGCCCTCCCAGTGGACGCAGCACAGGATGCCCAGTATGCACAGCCAGAGCCATGGTACGGGGCTGAGGGGCAGTGAGGGCTGAGAGGGACTGCGAGGGTGTCTGTGTGCCCTTTGGAGTCCAGCACCCCATCCCCTTGTCCAAGACCTTCCAGGGCTCTCCACTGCTTGTCAGGCAAAGGAGGCCTGGATATGGAGGCTAGTGACACACATATTTCTCCATTCTTGAATCTGCTGTGTGACCAAGACAAACCCTTCACCACACCCGACCCTCTGCCACCTCAAGGGGTGGAGTCTCTACCAGCAATGCAGTCTAAACAAAGTGCTTGGTACATACCCAGAGGCCATTAAGGAATGGCTGCTTCACTGAGGATGCTTGGTGTCTCTCTTGAGAGACCATTTAATATTTGGGCTGGAACTAACTAGCTGTGGCCCTGGGCAAGTTACTGAGGGTCTCTGAGACTCACTTTCTTGATCTGTCAAATGGGGATAATGGTATTTGAGCTCTTTTTATAGAGCAGTGACAATAGAGGTAAAGCACACAGACAAAACATGTAGCAGAGAGACTGACCCCAGCAACCTCTCCACTCTGGCACAGCCCCTCCTTGCAGCCTCCAAAACCTTTGCCAGCACACAAGTGTCTGCCCACTCTCAGTCAATGCCCAGGACTCACTCTGTGCCCCTGGCAGCCCAGGCCCAGCACTTAGGGTACATGCGTGACCGAATGGCATGGCCTTGGAGAATTTGGGCAGGCTCACCCTGAGTAGATGTCTCTGCTGTTCGCTTCCTCCTGCCTCTTCCCCCTTCGGTCCTCCTGCGCATTCTCATGTCCCTCACTTCACTGTCCTGCCCCTAGTCCCCTTTGCCCCCGCAGAGTTGAAGGTGCGGGCAAGGACGGAGTCACTGGTGGTGTCCTGGCAGCCACCTCCCCAGCCCACCCAGATCTCTGGCTACAAACTCTACTGGCGGGAGGTGGGGGCCGAGGAGGAAGCCCATGGTGAGAGCCCCTCAGGCGGCCGTGGAGAGCAGGCTTGGGACGTGGGGCCTGTCCGGCTCAAGAAGAAAGTGAAGCAGTATGAACTGACTCAGTTAGGTGAGGAGGGCTGGGGGCAGGGTGGGGGCAAGCTAAGTGCAGAAGGGACCCTCAGGACTCTATAGCCAGCAAATGGCACTGTGACCTTCCACAGTTCCTGGCCGCCTGTATGAGGTAAAGCTGGTGGCATTCAACAAACACGAGGACGGCTACGCGGCAGTGTGGAAGGGCAAGACAGAGAAGGCCCCCACCCCAGGTGAGGAAGCTGGGGGCAAGGGCGGGTCGGCTCAGGCTAGGAGTCGGGTGCTATTTCTTCCCTCCCCCCTCTGAGGCGGGTCTGCTGGCCTCAGCATCTCCTCATACTGATTCTCCTAGAGCAGGCGGACCTCTTGTCGCTCCAGAGAGCCTCCCTCTGTCACCATGAGAAGGAGTCGTGGAAGCTCCGGTTTGTGCACCTGCTACACAGGTCTGCTGTTTGTCACTAGTTCTTGATTTGGAAGACTGTGACAACAGTCTTGATCGGTGACCCCTGAGCCCAAGTTTACCTTAAAACAATGTTGTAAAGCACAGTCACCAATCTCACATGATTGACAGGTGATCATTCACCTTGGGATGATATGCAAGGAGAGTGAGGGACAGTGAGGCTCAGAGAGGTCAAGGGACTCATCCAAGGCTGGATCCAGGACTCCCAGCTTCCAGGTAGAAGAATTTCCATTGCAGAACAGGGACATATGCTTGGGGGACTGTCATAACCCCCTCACCTTAACTCCCAGGCTGACTTTCAGAAATGTGACTGGGGGGAGGGAGCATTCAACGGGGAGCCACGCCACCTGGTGCTAATTCCAGTTCATTCATTCATTCAGCAAATATTTATTGAGTCTATGGTGTGCTGGTTCTGTTCTGAAAATTTGGTGGTGAACAGCACAAATTAGGTATCTGCTGCCATGGAGTTTATTTCATTCTATGTGTACAACATAGTACTTTCTGCCTGCTTTATAAATATTGACTAAGTTATTCCTCATCCCAGCCTAACGAGGCAGCTCTGCTTTACAGAATAGGGATGGGGGCACAGAGACATAACAAGCCTTGATCGAGGTCACAGTAAGTGGCAGGCTTGGATTTTGAACCAGCAAAGTCTGGCTCCAGAGTCTGTGCTCCTATCTGCCACAGTGTGCTGCAGTTTCCCGTCACATTCCTACACATGCGTGCTTGGTGCCCTGCTGGGTGACCTTGGCAGAAATCGAGTACCTTCTTGGGAACTTTCATCCCTCATCTCTGTCTTGGGGATGATGCCACCTAACTCACAGGATCTAAAGGGGCAGAGTAAGGGAAGGAACTTTGGGGAGTTGTTCTTCATGGTGCATATCAAAGATCACACACATGTACACACATGCTGATGTTCATTTTCTAGACCTGCCCATCCAGAGGGGGCCACCCTTGCCGCCCGCCCATGTCCACGCAGAATCCAACAGCTCCACATCCATATGGCTTCGCTGGAAAAAGCCAGATTTTACCACAGTCAAGATTGTCAACTACACCGTGCGCTTCAGCCCCTGGGGGCTCCGGAATGCCTCCCTGGTCACCTATTATACCAGGTGGGAGAGAGGCTGGGGCTCTAACATGGGAGGAGCAACAGGTGCAGGGAGCAGACTTTGCAGTCGATGGCCAGGGGTGGGAGATCTTCCACTGCTCACTTGTTACCCTGGGGACACATGGAGGGTCTGTGGGGGGGGGGGGTTCCACTTTCTTGCCCTCTAAGCCTGATGGTAAAGGCGCAAAGAGAGAGTCCCCTGTCCCCTTTTTACAGAACTTCACACTCAACTCTGGAGACTGAGAGGCAAGCCGAAGGCCCTTTTTCTCCAGCCTCATGGAACTCCCAGTCAGATAGCAAGACAGAGCCCCGGTTCTGGCAGAGGAAGTAGGTGACATCAAAAGCCATAGAAGTATATAGTAGGGCTGAGCCCCGGTGGCGTAGTGGTTGTGCGCGGGACTGCGGCCCACTGGGACGGAGGTTCAATTCCAGCAGTGGGGCTGGGCCTCCTACTCCCACCACCGGAGAGCAGTGATGCCCTCCCCCCCCCCAAAAAAAAGAAGTATATAGTAGCCGCCCAAGCAAGGTTAAACCAAGTAAAAGGTCATCCGAGACAATTCCTGGGGTGGGAAAGAACTTGGACTAATCCATGAAGGCTTCCTGGAGGAGGGAATAGTGACATCAGGGGCCACATATATCCAGATCTCTCTTTCCGAGCTGGGACCAGAGCAGTGGGTTTAGAGAGGCTTCGCTGAGTTGATGGTGTTGAAAGTGCAAATCACCATTTCTTGCCTTGGCAGCTCTGGTGAAGACATTCTCATTGGTGGGCTGAAGCCATTCACCAAATATGAATTCGCAGTGCAGTCTCACGGTGTGGACATGGATGGGCCTTTTGGCTCTGTGGTGGCGCGCTCTACCCTGCCAGATCGTGAGTGAACCCTTGGTCCCCAATCCGTCTTTTATCCAATGCCTCCCCACAACCTCTTTTCTCAATCATCCCTCTGACATCTGTAAGTGGTAGCCCCTGCTAGACATTTGTATTGATGACCTATGTGCTGGTCTCAACCACTTACCTCTATACCTGATGGCATGAGTTTGACGTGTGCGCCTGTGGGGGAAGCTGTGGCAAGACTTCCCTGACCCTGGCAGGCTATATGGGGAAGTAGGAGTCTTGGAGTCTCATTCTGGACCCCATCCTGCCCTATCACTGCCCGTGGGTCTCAGGCCCTTATCTGTAGAAGGTAAAGATGGTACAATTCAGTCTGAAGATGTGTCTCACGACACGTACCTGCCATTTTGAAATGGCATTTCAGGGCAGACAGATTTTTTCCCACAGCTGCTAGCTTGGACACTGTTTCTCTTTCCCAGCAACAGCAGACCTTTGTCCTCTGCCTCAGTATCGGAGGGGGCCAGCCTCGATATACTCTCAACAAGGGTTCAACAGGCAGTTGTGGAGCGATAATTATTATTTATTATAATAACAATATAGAGAGCATGACAGCGAGAGAAAGAAACAATAAGAGTCAGACATATATCACATCAAGGTAACATGCTTACCTCCGCCCCGTATGGTGGTCTGAAGGGAGAGGGAGAGGGAGAGGGAGTTACATGATGAGGTGAGGAGTCAAGAGCATCCCGCGCTCAGGGGCAGGAGAGGCAGGCAGGAGCGATGCAGGAGCCAAAGTCAGCAGTGAGAGTGGCGAACATTAATATTCCCCATTTTAGTAGCCTAACAGGGCACACGTAAGTTCCATGGTCACCGGTCAGGACATGCGGGCGAGTGAGGGCTGTCTTAAGGGCTATAAGATGATAATGGTTTGGGGATGCCTCATGACTAAGAGGAGAGGGATGTGATAAGGAAAGACTTCAGACTCCGGGGATAGGTGAACAGGTCTGTATTGTTAGGGGTCATTGACAATGACTCTTGAATCCCACCATAGGCCTCGAGGGAAGCAGATCACTATCCTCACTTGAGTCATGCAAAGTCCTCAAAAAACTGGGGGCATCAGGGGGATTAGCTAGCTTAGTCAGCCTCATCACAAGTCAGATGAAGACCTCATAAAATTGGGAGCCTCCATGAGAATCGCTAACTTAACTAGGACACTAAATGTTTGTAAATCACTTGCTTAATATTTTGGAGTAAGCAATTGTGGAAAAGTTCTGTCTTCATCCCACACATCAGGGTCTGAAATAGGAAGAGGGGGATAGGTAGGCAAGGGGTGTACTACGGGGAGACCCTCAGCCCTTAAGATCGGTCTTATTAAAAGTACACATATTTCTTACTTACTCATTATCCAACCTTTTGCATTTACAGAAGTAGTTAAAAATCTACCCCCTGCTTAGTGTGCACATTAGAAACGTCTATCTGGTAGCGAGGGAAGTGTGAGGCAAGAGTGACCCTGACGGTTAGGGTCCTGTGTCGACTTGGCTGGGCCATGACGGTCAGTGGCTTGGCAGCTACCTAAGAAGATAGTTATCCTCTATTTTCCCACACTGTCTGAGTCTTCAGCACCCAATCACCAACATACACATAGTGTCTCCACCATCTGTAACCTCTGTGACCATGGTTCAAAGCTACCCAGAAACTTTCGAGAGAACAAATGCTTTCTCAAAGGAGGTGCTATGGGCTGAGCCCCGGTGGCGTAGTGTTTGTGTGCGGGACTGCGGCCCACTGGGATGGAGGTTCAATTCCAGCTCCACGGAGCAAAGGCTGGGCCTCCTACTCCCACCACCTGAGGGCAGTGATGCCCCCCCCCCAAAAAAAAGGAGGCACTATATCTCCTGAATTCCCCAGCTCACCTGATGACACGTCTCTCCTGTACAGAGTGGTGCCTGAAGCTGTAGAAGCAGAGACTTACCAGAGGTCAGAAAGGCAGCCTGATGCAGGACTTTGTTATGCCTTAAAGCCCGGGGACACCTCCACACCCTTAAGATGGCGGAGTCCCTTCCCTGCTGCCTGGCCCCAGGATTCGCTCAAACTGAGAGCCTTCTTTGGTGGGGCTCTCTGCCTCCGTGGGAGCCTGAGCCTAGGAGAGGCAAAGACAAAAGTTATGCAGGGCATCTTCATGTCAAATTAATTTTACTTGAAGATTTTCTAGGAGAATTTGGAATTTGAGATGACAAATGATTTACAACCTTATTTTGATATTAAGTTTTACTGTGGAATCTGTACACACATAGTAGAGTTGAAAACAAATTGTAAGCCTTCCAAAAAGGCCTTTGAGCTCTGGCCCAGACATCTAGAATCCCGGGATTGCCTCCTCTACCCGTGGGCATTTTTACATAGAGAAGGACCCACCGAGGGGAGTGTCTGTGTAGGGAAGGATCTACCTAGGGGAGTATCTGTGTATGGAAGTACCTACTCATGGAAGTATCTACATATGGAAGCATCTACCTATGGAGTATCTGTGTAGGGAAGTATCTACCGAGGGGAGTGTCTGTGTAGGGAAGAAGTATGAGGAACAGAGCTGAGTGGGGAGGGCTTTTCTGAAGGGGGTGGACTGAGAGTGGGGGATAGTGGTCAAACCCTTTCTACGGTTTCTCAGCCATGCCAGGCCTGTGTCGTTCTAGATGGGCCCTGGTGGGGGTGTGGTTTGTTTCAACAAAAGAGAAGGGAGACCCTGTCCTTAGATTGCCTCCCAGCTGCCACAAGAGCTAAGGCTCTCAGTGATCCTGCCCCTTCCATCTGCACCCCTGCCCCTCAGGGCCCTCAACACCCCCCTCAGACCTGCGCCTGAGCCCCCTGACACCATCCACTGTCCAGCTGCACTGGTGCCCTCCGGCCGAGCCTAACGGGGAGATCGTGGAGTACCTGATCCTGTACAGTAGCAACCACACACAGCCGGAGCACCTGTGGACCATGCTCACCACGGACGGTGAGCCCGCCCCACCTCATCCTCCTTTCCATCTGCCCTAGGCCAGGGGTAGGAAGCAGGGAGCAGTAGCCTTTCTCAGGCTGATTGCCCTGCCCATCCCCGCATCCCAGCCAGACGGGATCCACCAAGCCTGCTCTCCCCACAAACCTGGTCCTCAAAGACTTCACCCTGTAGAAATGTGTTTCAGGGCAGATGGAACTTTCTCTCCCCACTCCCCGCCTCTCCATCCCCAGGAAACATCTTCAGCGCCAAGGTGCATGGCCTGGAGAGTGACACGAGGTACTTCTTCAAGATGGGGGCGCGCACGGAGGTGGGACGCGGGCCCTTCTCTGGCCTGCAGGACGTGATGACACTCCAGGACAGGCTCTCAGGTGTGAGGACCACCTGGGCTCATCTGGAGGCTTCCAACACCAAATCACCTCTCCCAGGGCCCTCTGGACACAGCTGCCTTTTCATTGCCCCAGTGTGGTGAGGGGCATGGGGAAGGGGGCTTTCAGGGCAATTTGGTCTGAGTGAATGATGATTTTATTACGAGGAAGGTGTAGCCATCTGCTTCCATAAAAATGGACAGCATTGACAACTCCATGAGACTACCCTGTCTTACAAGGTCACTGAATCTGAATCAATGAATTGATGGGGCGGGGGTGGGGGGGAGGAGAGCAGGGTGACAGGGACAGAGTGGTTCAGAGACCTTCTTAAAAGGGCTTCACTTTCTCTGGGAAGTGGATCTGCCTGGAGGATTGGTTTAGTGAGGTGAGCAGCTTTATGGGGGGCTGGAGGCTGACAGCATGATCAGCTACATAAGGTACAAAATGAAAATAAGAATTAGACTTTCGGGCTGAGCCCCGGTGGCGTAGTGGTTGTGCGCGGGACTGCGGCCCACTGGGACAGAGGTTCAATTCCAGCAGTGGGGCTGGGCCTCCTACTCCCACCACCGGAGAGCAGTGATGCCCCCCCCCCCCAAAAAAAAAAAAAGAATTAGACTTTCAGGATAGTGATAGGTGCACATTCAACCACGTTTGGGGCCTTGGTGAGCGTGGAGCCCTGTGGCACTGCACCCCTGTGTGCCCCACCCAAGGCACAGTGGGAAGGGAGTGGGCCACAACTTCTGGGTGGAGGCTGAGAGGACAGTGGGAGGAGGGAAGGAACTTGTCCTGAGAAGACTCTGAGTCTTCCCTGTCCCTGACTGCCTATCCCCTTCCTGTCCCTCACCAGACTCCCTGGATGTGCACTCAGTCACGGGCATCATCGTGGGTGTCTGCCTGGGCCTCCTCTGTCTCCTGGCCTGCATGTGTGCTGGCCTGCGCCGCAGCCCCCACAGGTGGGTAAGGGACCACTTTGCCACAGCAGGGAGATTCTCAGGAAAGGGCTCCAAAGATGGGCGGCTGGAAAAAGGGCTGTGTCCGGCCCACTGGCTTGGTGGTTCAAATCCAGCAGCAGCAAGGCTGGGTAGCTCCCACGTCCACCAGAGGCAGTGATGCCACCTCCCCCCCCCCCAAAAAAAAAAAGGGCTATGTCTTCCCTTCAGCATGGCAGTCAGGACTCTGAGGATGGAGGGACAGGGTGAGGTCCTCATTAGATGGGGGAGGTGGGCTTCAGGGAGCCCCCCTAGCCCACCCTCTTAGCAAAGACAGCCAGAACTGTCTTTCTTCCTCTTCTTTGGAAAGTCCTTGGGTGCCTGGAGCCAGTGAGGAAAGGACATAGGGACTAAGCAAGCATTGAGTCGTATACTCCTTGCACCAATAAGGAAACTGAGTCCCAGAGAGGGTGGGAACCCACCCATGCTCACCCGCAGCCCCTCACCCTGTAACCACTGAGCTCTTCTCCCCATCTCTCTTAGGGAAACCCTCCCAGGTCTGTCCACCACCACTGCCGGAAACCCAGCACTATATTCCAGAGCCCACCTCGGTCCTCCCAGCCCCCCAGCTGCCCATGAACTGGAGTCGCTGGTCCACCCCCGTCCTCAGGACTGGTCCCCACCACCTTCAGACATCGAGGACAGAGCTGAAGTGCACAGCCTCATGGGTGGCAGTGTTTCGGACTGCCGGGCTCACTCCAAGAGAAAGGTGACCCTGAACCTCTTGCCACGGTAGAGTCCCACACTGTGCCTCAGTCCCACGTAGGACACCAGGCGGCGCCAGAGCACAGCTTGTCACCCACCTTCTCCTGGTCCTGGACCAGCTGCCTAAGAGGAGGGCACAGAAGAGTTGGCAAGGCAAAAGCAGATGGGCCTCTATCCCCTGGCAGACTAGGTCAGCCTGATTTTCACAGAGGGGAGGTTCCCCCAGTGGATGGGAGGTGACAGGAGGCTAAAGAAACCAGCTCTCCCATCCCAGGAGCTGGGGAGGACCTCTAAGGTTTGGCCCAACAAGGCAGCTTGGCTGTGGTCAAGAGGGAGCAGAACCAGGGTGAGGCCATGTCTGCAGGGAGACCCCGCCAGGCCGTCAGAGGTTGCACATGGTGGCACCTCTGAGTCCTCCCCTCACTTGCTCCCAGTCTCAGAGGTGAACGATGCTGCTCCTTGCGTGAAAGCCTCCAGTATCCACTGCCAGATTTGCTTTGCTTCCAGTGCGAGGACTTGTCCATCTCCACATCTTCCCCTGCTCACCAGTCTGCTCTGGGCTCCTCTGCTGAGCCTTGGGCAAAGGCAGTCTTGGGACTAGGCCAGGCCGGAAATGGGGCATCCTTCTTGCCCATACACTTCCCTGTCTGTTTTTCTACTCCATCCAGAGCTGGTCTACCCCCTTAATGCCTGCCCTTTTTCCTGCCCCATGCAGATCTCTTGGGGTCAGCCTGGAGGACCGAGCTGGGCAGGCTCCTGGGCAGGCTGTGACTTGCCCCAGGCGAATCACATGCCCTCTCTGACGCGAGCCCTGTTGCCCCCTGCTGGGACTGGGCAGACATTACTGCTGCAGGCTTTGGTGTATGATGCCATAAAGGTCAGTGTCCTGGGATGAGCCAAAGAAAGACCTGGCATTGACTTTGAAAACAAACAAATAATTTGGGCTGTGTCATAGTCAGTGTGCCTACCTATGTAAGATAGGCATGGGGCGCATACCCTAGGAGAAAGCAATAGGATCAACAGTCCTGGGGAGACCTGGGGGGGGGGGGGATGAGGAAGCAGCACCATCGATGAGGGAACAGCTAGGGTATTAGAGTCAATAAAAAGGAGGAGGTGGGCATGGGGGGCCGTGTCAGAGCCACAGTAAGCTAGCTAAAAGGAGGTACCAAGAGGCAGGAATAAGGGGAAAGTGATGGTGGAGCAGGAGGAAGGTTAAAAAGAAACAGGAAGGCTGAGCCCCGGTGGCGTAGTGGTTGTGCGCGGGACTGCGGCCCACTGGGAGGGAGGTTCAATTCCCGCTCACAGGAGCAAAGGCTGGGCCTCCGACTCCCACCACCAGGGCAGTGATGCCTAAAAAAAAAAAAAAAAAGAAAGAAACAGGAAGGACCAAGGAAGCAAAGCAATGAATAGAGGTATAAACATAGAGGTGTACATATGCAAAAACATTAATCCACAAAAATAGGGGCTGAGCCCGGTGGCTTAGTGGTTGTGTGCGGGACTGCAGCCCACTGGGATGGAGGTTCAAATCCAGCTCCATAGGGGCAAAGGCTGGGCCTCCAACTTCCACCATCCCAGGGCAGTGATGCCCTAAAAAACAACAACAACAACAAAAAAACCCCACAAAAATAGAGGTACATATGGCAATAGACTGAGGTAGTGGACAGCCTTCAGGCCTCTACTCAAACCCTCCTCTAATACAAGAACACAATGTTCTAACCAATCAGCAGTCTGAAATGTTCACCCTCCCAACACAATCGCTGAAGACAAAATGGGTGCATAAGCAAATGTGGTGAAGCAGGCAGATGGTGGCTGGCTATTAAATGATAGAGTGTCTGGGGTCTTAAAGCCTTGAAGTCACACAAGCCGCCACTCAGTAGAGAAGCAACAAGCCCACATGGAGGAAGCACTCTGCTGATGCAATCATGAGAAGTCATCGGGACTGCATGCGAGGCATCAGAGACACATAAGCAAACAAACAAAAGCAAACTGTTGAGAATGAGGGCCTTTGGAGCAGGGATCCAAAGCCCATCTGTTGGTATTGGAACAATCTCCCACAGAGAAGCCACAGGGAAGGGATGAGTCAACCAGGGTGCAATAAAGCATCGATGAAACGCACCAAATTTTAAAAAAGGAAGAAGAAAGAAACACACTCTATTCCTCTGGTTCCTTGAGGCTTCCTCACCCCCCACTACTATGACTTCAATGCTGCTTCCCAATTCAGACTGGACTGGAACATGTATACAGGTACAGATAAGAGATGGGTACTCACTGCACACAGAATCCAGAAATAGGAGTGGGAATAGCGATACTAGAAGGGTAAGGGAAAGGGGGAGAGGAAGGAAGAAAGGGGGAACCGATCATAATGATCAATACATAACCATACACCCCTCTCCAAGGGGAACAACAGAAAACATGGGAGAAGGGAGATAGTGGTCTGTGTGAAATATGAAAATAATAACAATTTATAATCTAACAAGGGGCTATGAGGGTGGGCAGGAGGGGGGAAAAGAATATCATTTTTCAAGGATTCATGAGGAAGGGTGAGGGAGGGGGGAAAAATGAACTGATATCAAGGGTTCAACTAGAAAGAAAGTGCTTTGAAAATGATGATGGCAATATATGTACAAATGTGCTTGACACATGGATGAATGGATTGTGATGAGAACTGTAAGGGGCCCCAAAAAAAGCATTTAATAAAAAGCAAAGCAGTAGGCATTGAAAATGTTATAGGGTTGCCGCGAGTCAAAATTGATCTAAAGGCATATGATCGAACTATGAAATTTTATGACCTATAAATTAGATGCCAATAAAACTGTGTTTTAAACCTGTCTCAGTGGTTCTCAACCTGTGGGTCACGACCCTTTGAGGGTGAAGTAACCCTTTCGCAGCAGTTGCCCGATTGATAACAGTAGAAAAATTAGTTATGAAGTAGCAACCAAAATAATGTCATGGTTGGGGGGGGGGTCACCACAACATGAGGAACTGCATTAAAGGGCAGCAGTCTTCAGAGGGTTGAGAACCACTGCTGTATCTGAAAGCTGATTCATATCCAGGTGTTTCTGTTGGTGGTGGTGGCTCAGTGGTTAAGCACATGACTGCTAACTAGGTCAAACCCAGCAGCCATTCCTAAGGGGAAAAATGCAGCTGTCTGCTTTCAAAGGGTTCCAGCCTTGGAGACCCCGTGGAGGCATTCCACTCTGGCCTGCGGCCCCACTGAGTTGGAATCCTGACGTGGGCTTGGCTCTCAGTTTTGGGTGGGCGAGGGGAGGGAAGAGAACCGATGGTTTGTGAGTTCTCTGAAGACTCCTGGGCATTCTTTGCCCTGGGGATAGGCATCTAGCCTAGAAAGCACTAGGTGAGAGGGTAGCAGCAGGCCAGTGTGTGGGACTCTGTGCTTCCTTGGGATAGAGGCATGGCTCTCAGCAATGGTGATGGTGATTTGTGTTGTGTTTTCTGCTCTGACCAGGGAAATGGAAGGAAGAAGCCACCCTCCTCCTACAGGAACCAGGTGGAGGCCGAAGTCATCGTGCACTCTGACTTCAGCGCGTCCCAGGGGAATCCAGAGCTCCAGCTCCAAGACTTGGAACCTGAGGCTTCCCTGCCTTTGGACCCCCCTAGCCTCACCTCAGGGGTCTTCGGTCTGCGGCAAGGAGCAGAATGGCTGGGCCAGGAGCAGGGAGGCTGTGAGCAGGCAGCCACTGGGTCAGACAGACTTACCTGCCTGCCAGAGGCGGCCACTGCCTCCAGCCTCTACCCAGAATTCCCTGCCAGTGAGGCTCTGGAGGATGCTCCTGGGCACAACTGTCCCCCAAAGGTCCCCTGCCCTCCAGCAGCCAGCCCAGCCCTGCCCAGAGCCCCAGTCTCTTCCTCTGCTTAGCTCTGCAGTTTGGAGCAGGCTGGTGTGGCCATGGGAAATGGCATCAACAGCCACACTTGGCACATGTGTCCCTGGAGATACTAGCCCTTTGGGGCCTTCTGGGGCACTTGACTACGGGGAAAGGAAGATATGGATCTTTTACACCTCCCACAGTCTTTGCTACTTTATGTGACATGAGACATAGCTACATGTGATGTACACACATGTGGGGCACATGCACATGTGCTGCCTTGTGAGCTGTGGAGCGTGGGCCCAAACACTGTCACTCGGGCCTAATTGATGCTCCAGGTGAGGACAAGGCCCAGAGGAGTCAGTCCCAGGCCAGGCCTCCCATCCCCACCCTGTCTCCATCAAGGACCCTTTTATTACACACTCTGAGAGTGTCTCCAGTGCCCTGTCTGACAAGACAAACCAGCCCATTTCCTGGCTGGCTGGACTGAGTGCATGAAGGCTCTCACTGCCCGACATCTCACCTGCATCAACTCCCCTGCTCCTACGACTCCAATCCAGAGGGTGATCCTGGATCTCTCAGAAGCAACTCTGCACCTGTCTCATTGTGTGCTGTGTGAAGTGCCTGGTTTTGAAAATCTGCTAATGTCCTTTTCTCCACCCTCCCCTTTGCTACTTGGTCTGCTTTTCCCAAGGAACTTGCCCTCCCTCCTCAGTCACTTTGCCTCCCCTGTCTGGCCTTCTCCACAGTGCCTCTCTCATTCTCATACCTCTCCTAGATTGCCACCAGTTCTCCTGCCTGGGTTCCATGTTCCCGTCCTCCCTAACAACATGACTACCTCATGTCTGTTCAAGGCCATAATGTGACTCCTGCTGTGTTCACATCTCTCGTGGTCCTCGTGTCCTCTCTTCTCTCAATGCATCTGCATGCCCCATGCCCAGGCCACCACATCGTTCATAGTCTCCCCATCCTAGAGCAAGAGCCAGTGGTATCTTCCACCTTGGGACTGGGTTAAGGGGACACTGGAGGATAGTGGGCTTAGGAACCCCAATCACTGTGAGGGACTTTTTAAGACTGGAAGGAGAGTAGACTCAGGCTCAGGGTAAAATTGCTCCCTTCTTTGCAGGGAGGTAGGATTGCTAGATGGAAATGGTTCTAGAACTTTCCTTTTAGTTTAGGGATTAGAGAATGGAAACTGGATTTAGGGGAGCTACATCCTAGCCCCTTCCTACTTTGTTTGCCTGAAACAGTGGGGTGGAGTAAGCAGAGTCCCTGAATCTGCACCCAGCACACTCACTGAGCATAAGCCCTCCCTGGGTCTTTCCAGGGAGCCTTAAGACACTTTGATTTCCTCTTCAAATCCTTGAAGTCCTTTTCCGTTGACCAGCCACACAGAGACACAGCTTGACTTCTTAATATTTCCTCTTTGGAGAAAACAACCCCATGTGTGTGAGTTTTGTTCACAAAAGGCTGGAATGGTTGGGTCTCTTCCCTGGGATTCTGACCTTTAAAATGAATAAGCACACCAAGGGTTAACTCTGGCTTCTGGGCCAAATTAGAAATAACCAATCTATCTTCCTCTCCTCCCTCCCCTTCCCCCTCCCTTTCTGTCTTCTGCGTTTTTTTAATGGTAAAATGTCTCTGAGCAGAGTTGCCACTTCCTCAGACTGTAGAAGCATCTGTTTATTACACTCATATTACACGATGTCACTCATGTTTGACATCCGCACCGACATTGCCGCGGCCTTCCCCCCTTTCAGCCAGCCTCCAATAACACTAACGGTTAGTAAGGTGGGGTTTGTAGCTCATTAAGGACAGCATTCTCACTTGTACTGTTTCTGTAGTGTTCCGCATTGCTGTGGCTAATACCACCGTGTACGTTTCATCATTGCACTGAAGGTCAAAAGCCTAATTTTATTTTGTTGGTTTGATTTCCCCCACCCCCCCCCACCCCCAAGGGGGGAGAGAGAGAGAAGAAGAAGAAGAAGAAGAAGAAGAAGAAGAAGAATACTGCCTTGAGTTAAGTGACTTTTAACTGTGGGCTCTTAGCATTAGCCTCCATAGTCATTTTTCATGTTGTTTAACAGGCACCTAGGTTCTGGTCTAAATGAAATCACTGCAAATGAGACCATTTATAATCCATTAGGTGGGCGGGCTGGAGCTCTGGTGACACGGTGGCGAAAGCACTCGGCCCACTAATTGAGAGATAGGTGGTTTGAACCCACCAGCTGTTCTGGAAGAGAACGAAACTCTCTGGGCGTAGTTCTCTCTGTCCTCTTCTTCGGAAACCCAGACCAGGCCCCTGCCACGCCGTCGCAGCTGAGTCACAGCAGCCCAGTGGGACGGGGAGAGCTGCCCTGGGGGTTGTGAGATGGCCACCCAGCAGCTGGCGGCTTGCAATCGCTCACCTTGTGGCCGCTCCGACAGGAGGGCTCCTACTCTGTCCTCCAGGGTCCCTTTAAGTGACGTGACAGCCGTGGGCTTGCTTTGGTTTTAGGTTGAGTGGGAAATTGTTCCTGAAAAACAACTCGGTCATAAACCTGGCATCTGCCTGTAACTCCTACTTGCCCAGAAAGAGGTCGTCAGTAGCATTAGAGGTGATTGAGGCTCTGAGGTCATGTCGGGCATGTCAGGATTGTGTCTGTAGCAATATTCTCCTCAGAAGAGAGTCTGCTGGCCTTTACGGGCTAACACTCTCTTCATCGCCTTTCATTGATGCCTTAATTTCTTTTTAAAAAATATGACTTTAAAAATCTTCCTCCTCTTGATGCATGATATTGTAATTGGTACCTGCTCATTTATTTGTCTATATTTAGTTAATGCTGTATTATTTAATTATTTCTCCAGCATTTTTTTCACCTTACAAATATGATGCTCTTTCGTGTTAAGTGAAGGCATTGATCATGTATCTGTTCCTATAATGGATTAATAAACTATTTTCAAAAAAATGTGTCATTCTCTTTTGGGATGTTCAGAATTGAGAAAGGTCCAAGGCAGCTTCCTCCCTCAAAGGGCAGCAAGGAGGCTCGAGTAAGACCGGCCCTATGATGGGGCTCTTGCAGGCTCTCCTGAGGTCTCATCCCTTCACCATGGTCTGAGCTTTCTTGAGTACAAAGGAGGAATGAACAACTCCGTAACCATTCTTCTAGATAATTCTGGTCACCAAATTGGCTCATGGCTGCACATTCACCTGCATGCCCACCCATAAGCTCAGCGACCCTCATGCTCATAGTGGCCTTCACATACACACCCAGACCCACACTCACACCTGGCATATGTCTCAGGAAGATGGCTGGCAGCTTCTCCCTGACAGAACCTTTAGAGTCTGGACACCCTCTCCTCTTGGAGGGAACAGAGAGCCAGAGGCTACCTGGGACCACTCTCAAAGGGGCTGGGTAGGCCAGGCCCAGAGCTAATTGACAGATCATAGAGGGAGATTTCACGCACATTTTGCATGAAGCAGACTAGCCATCATTTGCAGACCACTCTTGGGTCAATAATCGTGATGAAGGAGAATTAAACACTTGTCAAAATGAATTTAAAATGACAGCAATCCAAGACACCAATTTGATCCCTCAAAGGACAAACCAAGAAGACAATGTTGGTGAATTAGGGACAGGTGAATACAGACAGGAGTCCCAGACCTTTGAATCCCAGGAGGGCCCCTTCCCCTCCCCCTCTTCCAGCCTTTACTCACAATGAAACCCTGGTGCCCCTGCCCTTGAATTTCTCCATTGCCTCACTGCTCCTGACCTGCCTCTCAGGTTCATCTCTCAACTGTGGCTGCAGAATAAGGCCACATGCCCCACCCACCCACTCCACAGTGCACCTGTTCACCTATTGACAGTCTGATTTTTGGAGATCTGCACTGTCTTAACTCATTGGCAAAATTCGTTTTTTTATGTCTGCTAGTCATCAGTGACCCTTGTGACAGAGTAAAGCTGCCCTCATAAGGGTTTCCTGGGTGGTGCTTGTGACTAAAGCAGATTGCCAGGACTTATCTCCCAAGGAGCCACTGGACAGGTGGGTCCTGGGTGCCAACCATTCCGTTAGCAGATGAGCACCAGGACACCTTTGGGGTGGTCAAAAGAGATAGTAATTCTTCTTTCATCGCAGGGAGAGTTGCTGAGGGCATCAGAAACTGCCATCCTTAAATCTCCAGCTCCTTGAACTTAGTAGATGCTCTCTAATTCTGATGTCGGAGGAGGCCTGGTGGCACAGTAGCAACATCTTGAACTGCTAAATGCAAGGCTGGCAGTTCAAAACCACCACCTGATCTGTGGGAGAAAGATGAGGCTTTCTGCTCCTGTGAAGAATTACAATGTCAGAAACACACATGGACAGTTTTACCCTGCCCTGTAGGGTCACTATGAGTCAGAATCTGCTTGATATCACTGAATGAGTTTAAGCCCATCATGTGAGACTCACCTTTAATAATGCTAAGAATCAAGGACCCAAGGAAGAAAGAGGTGACAGTCTGCTACTGCCAAGTTCTGTCTGACAGGATCCCCATGAGTTTAGACTGGGCCCCTATGGGGTATCTAGAGGGTCTCTATGCGTCAGGTCTACTCTGTCCTATCGGTCCCTGAGTCAGAGTAGACTTGAAGAGCATGGGTTGAGAACCAGTTTCTCCTCAAAGGCGTGCTTACCTTCTGTAACATTCTAACTGGATCCTGTATTGTCCCTGACACGAATCACTGAGGAGTCACTAGGTCGTATTTGTGGCCTAGGCATATTACTGAGAATTAAACGTGCAGTGCACTTTTCCAGTTACCAGCTCATTTGTCCCGGCCCACCTTGTGAGGAGGTCTCTAGGGGAGGGTAGGAGAGAGATGATGATCTTCATCTTTCAGCCTGGTTGGTTGGACCAGGTGGCATACAGGACGAGGGTCCGGGAGCCCCATTACCTTAGCTCTTCTTCGATCCTGGCGGCTCTACTCACAGACGGCGAGATAGCGGCCGCCAGCCTCCCCTTCACTCAAGAGTCAGCCCTCCTCAGAATAAACGTCCTAACCTTTGAGGGAAAGGACCAGGGAGCCAGGGACCAGGGATCTGACAACTTCGGGCACGCAGCTTTTGCGGAATTGTCAAGAAAATAGAGGCTTGGTGGTGGTGGAAGGTGGCGCCGCAAAAAAGTGGGTCCGAGCTCATCTGGCAGCTTCGCATTTCGCTCAGGCCAAACCTACTCCACAGTGCACTGGCCACCCGCCCCCCTCAAGTCCGAGGCCGGCCGGCCGCGACGACGCGGTGCAGGGTTGAGGTCCCAGCGGCGCGGGCCGCTCTCGCTGCAGTTCAAAGCGCAGGGGGCGCGTCCACCGCGCAGCCGGGAACGTCCGGCCGCTTAAAGCGCTCGCCGGCTCTTTTGTTCCCAGACCGGGCCTCCCGGGAGAGGGGCGGGGGGCGGGGGCCGAGTGGGGAAGAAGGGGGACGGCGGGCGGGGCTAGGAGGGCGGGGCGGGTGGCGGGCGCCGCAAGTGCGGAGCGCGCACCTCGGGCGAGGCTGACAGATCGCCGCGCTGGGTGCAAGATGGCGCAAGAGGCGCTGCCCCGGCGCCCCCGGCGCTCCTAGACTGGCATGCGGCTCCAGTCCCCCGCCACCCGGGCTCGGCCCGGGCCCCGGCCCCGGCCCCGGCGCCGGCCTCGCGGGACGCTGTGAGCCGCCAGAGGCCCCGGAGCCGCGCGTCGCCGGACCCGGCGGACCCAGAGCCCATGGCTGCGCCGCGCGCCGCGCCCCCGCGCCGCCCGCCAGCGCCGCGCCCGGCCGGGCTCCTGCTGCTGCCGCTGCTGCTGCCGCTGCTGCCCGCACCCGGCCACGGTGAGCGCCGCGCGCCGCAGCCCGGCCCGGCCGGGAGGGAGGGAACCGGCGGGCGTCCGGCGCCGGACCCGGGCGGGAGGACGTGGCGGGCCGGAGGCGCCCGCGGGACGGAGCGGAGCCCGCGGACCCGACGGCGAGGCCGGGGGCGGGGCGGGGTGCTGGGGAACGGGTCCCCGCAAGAGAGGCGCGCCGTCCCGCGACTACCTGCTCGGCCGCGGCCGCGGAGCGCGGGGCTCGGGGCGCCGGCTGCGGAGTGGGAGCTAGGGGGCGGCCGGGCTCCGGGAGAAGGGGCGCCAGCTCGGGACATCTTAGGATGCGCGGAGACCGGCGGTGGGCACCAGGCGCCCGCGGCGGCGGCGGCGGCGGCGGGGGCCGAGCGGGGCTGGAGAGCCGTGTCGCCTGCGCTGGAAGGCGAGGGCTGGGAATTGCATGTGAGCTGGGGTGGGGGGCAGAGGCGCAGAAGAGGAGGAGGAGGAGCCGGGCGGGCAGCGTGTGGGGAGCTAATCTGCCCACCAGAGGAATGCCCTTATGTCACGACCCCTGCTACCTCCATGGCTTTAGTGATCCCAGTCTTTAAGGAGGGGGGGGGGGTGTAGGCAAGTTTAGTTGTCCTTTTCCCACCCTAGTTCTCAACCGACCCTCACCTGATCCACATTCCCTCCCCTCCCCCTCGTTCTCCCGGGGAACGTGTCTCCCCCCACCCCAACTAAGGAGAAACTTTACTCCCCCCCCCCACCCCCATAGCCATGCCAGGGATAGGTTGAAGATTCCCTGAAAGACAGGTTATGGGGGGATAGGGATTTTAAACAGTTAAATTAAATTAAATGCTCAATTAAAGTAGCAGAGTGGTCAGGCTGCTGACCAAATGATTGTGTTGAAATATTACATCTTCTTGAACAAGTATTTAGCATCCCTGGCACCTAGCGTTTGTTGTACTTGCTAAAAGCACGGTCTCATTTTCAACCACATTGGGCAAAGGAAACGCCATCTCCTCTAGACTTGCTTTTCTCCGCATCCACGACCCCGCCTCCCAGCCACCGGAGGGCGCTGGCCTCCTGGGGAGTGACCCCTCTGGGGCCTGCTCTTTGCTTTCTGTGTGGGCAGGGGTCTGCTGCTGCCCCTCCAGGCAGGTGGACGCGTTCCTCCAGAGTGAAGTTGTAACCCATCTGCAAAGAAGCTTGCTGGAGAGCTGGAATCGTTCCTGTCCCTTCTGTCACACTTCTGACCCCCATCTTCCTACTTGCTGGGTGCTCCCCTCCCCTCCACTTCCTCCTCCAGCTCAGCTCTCTTCTGTAGGAGAGGATGTCGCTGGGAGCAAGGTTCCAGGAACTTCTGTTCTTCCTGAGCTGCTGGAACTCTGAGTTGGGCTTAGGTATTCCTCCTCTCTCTAGAACAAAGGCTAAAAAGGACCAACATCCCAGCCTCTTGCCAGGGGAGGGGCAGTGGGCCGGCACTGCTGTGGGTATTGAACTCATCTACCCTGCTCTCTGCCAGCCATGGCGTCAGGGCTCAGGTGATCTTGCCAGCAAAAAACAAACAAACAAAAAAGCTGTGTTCCATTCCTATCTCACTTTATATGTGTTCAGAACTTCCAACTTGTCATAGTGCCTTCTTAACCAGAATAGCCACTCCATTACCTGAGATACGCTCTGAAAGGCTGTGAGACTTTAGTGCCTAACCAGAGTGACACAGAAGTGGCAGCAGCTAGCTGCATTGAATTCAGTCTTCTCTGCGGTCCCAATGCCTGACTGTGAGACCCTGAGCAAGTCACTTAGCATCTTTGGGGTTCAATTTCCTTCTCTGCAAAAGAGAATGGTGAAGAGAACATTTCTCTGAGATGAGCTGATGGTAAATGGCAATGCTGCATGGGATGGCACTTTGTCAAATTCTGCATGTCATAGGAATCCCCACAAACGCTTTGAGTTCTTGTATACACAGTGAATGTGCCTGATTACTAACCCAGAGGTTGAGAATCTGAGTGACCACTGCCAACACATGGATCATTGTACACCCTCCTCCTGTGAAGCACAACTTTAGTCTCATCCACACGGGGTTGCCATGAATCGGAGATGAACATCAAGGAGAGATGGATGAAGTACACAGGTCCAGGGAACTCAGACCCCTGTGTGTGTGCAGTTCTCTCTGGCTGCTCACTTCCCACTGACATCTTTCCTTCCCATCTCCCCTGCCCCAATGCAGGTCTTGGTCACTCTGCCGAACTGGCATTTGCTGTGGAACCGAGGGATGATATTGCAGTCCCCGGGCAGCCCATGGTGTTGGGCTGCAGGGTAGAAGGGACCCCTCCTGTGCGAATTACCTGGAGGAAGAATGGGGTGAAGCTGCCGGAGAGCAGCCACTCCACCTTGCTGACCAATGGGTCCTTGGTGATCAGACATTTCCGACTGGATCGGGGAGGCAGCCCTTCAGACGAGGGTGACTACGAGTGCGTGGCTCAGAACCGCTTTGGGCTGGTGATCAGCCGGAAGGCTCGCATCCAGGCTGCAAGTAAGTGGACATTCTCTCACTTTCTCTGCACATAAGCCAGGCTACTAGTCTGGGGTCTCTTGGTGTCCCCGGGCGAGGAGTAAGAAAAGCAGTCCCATCTTGGGCAGTTTTCTGGAGGACTGACTAATCAAGCACATTCAGTGATTTGTGGTGGTGAAATGCTATCATCTACTTAGTTAACTGGTTGGAATGTAACGCAACCCGAAGAGCTGAAGGCTTTGTGGGTAGATGTGAGGTGAGAGAAGGGGAGTCTGGGGCCTGCTGGCAGGCTCTTCCAGCGCCGGCTCCCAGTGTCTTCGTTTCTATAAGCAGTCGTATCATGAGCATCCAACCCACTGAGTGCGATTCTTGTTTAAGGATAAACAATTGCCATACTCTGTAGAGGCCTGCCTTAAGCTATTGTTGAAGAGTAATTTTTATCCCATGCAATGTTCATTGTATGTTCATTTTGGTTTTCAAACCTAAGCCTCGGGAGACATCCTAAGATGGTAGCATGTCTCCTCTGGGCTTCCAAGGTTATATATTTTTACAGAAGCAGACTGCCATTTCTCTAGCAGAGTGACTGGTCAGTTCAAACTGCCAACCTCAGGCTCTTTTCGGGTAGGATATGACCTCATTATCCCATAAAGGCATCCCTGGGTGGTACAAACAGTTAGTGCCTATGATGGCTAACCAGAAATCTGGAGGTTTGAGTGTACATCGGGGGCCTCAGGAGAAAGGCCTAGTTCTGAAGCATCAGCCACTGAAAACCCCTTGGAGCAAATTTTACTCTGAGGTGAATATAGAGTTTCCATGAGTTGAAAAGGGACTCAATTAGCAACTGCTCCTTGTTTGTTTTAAAAATCCTAATGGTAGCAACTAATAACAACTACGAGTAAGTTCTGTAGTATAAAATAATTTTATTGGCATATCCTTTACAGCCTAATCATTCAGTCATCTTAGAAGCGTTGTGCAGTCATCATGACAGTCCATGTCGGAACATTTTCTTCTCGTGCTCATTGTTGTGAGTTCCCCATGCCCTGCCCCACCCCTGCCATGCTCCTGGGCATCATTTTTATTTTATTTCTTTTCTTGAGCAGTTATTAATGCAGTTACTGTCTCGATAGATGTACCTATCCAGGATTACACATACAGAAAGTCATACAAAACACAAACAGGAAGCAAGCAACCAAAAAATCATCAACAATGACTAGACTAAATATAGAAAAACCTCAATTGAAAAGAATGCAGAAGGCTGAGCCCTGGTGGCGTAAGTGGTTGAGTGGGGGACTGTGGCCCGCGGGCTTGGCGATTCAAATCCAGCGGCGGCTCTCAGGAGCAGCACTGGGTAGCGCCCACGACCACCAGAGGCAGTGATGTGCCTCCCCGCCCCCCCCCCCCAATAAAGCCAGGTTTTGTTTAAAAAAAAAAAAAGAATGCAGAAAATATGAAAAACTGAAATATATAAAATAGGTCCAAAAGAAGATGAAATGATGATTACATTGTAACTTGACTGTTTCTGCCACATCCTGGACTATGTTCAGAGGGGATTCACTGGAGGTTTAAACCATATGCAGACCCTGTAAATGGATTTTGGAAGTACTTACTTTAAAATAAAGACAGTAGAGTATTGTGAGGTTCATCTGACTGACAGCATCACTCTGTCACTTCTGCTCCCCTTCATACTGAGGCGCTGTTTTGAACAGGGAGAGGAGGCCAAGCCCCAGAGAATTGCCCTTGGCTTGCGCAGAGGGACCCGGTGGTCTGGGGATGGAAATCACAATGGCTGTGCTTTACGGCCTTGCCTTGAAACGGTTCTGCTGTTGCCATGGCTTTCATCTGCGTGTCTTGGGCGTGGCAGGCTGGGAGGCAGGAGGAGCGTGGTTGAGACAGGGCAAGTAGACAGTTCTGGTGAGTAAACAGTGCACTCTGGTCCATATCTTTACACCCTTGGATGAGTGAGTTAAAGAAACTGCTGTAAGACTGTTTGTTGACAGTCCTTTTAAACTCAAAACCAAACTCCACGCCACCTAGTGAATTCTAACCCATAGCAGCCCTGGCGGGCAGGGGAGAGCTGCTCAGGGGTCCTTGTTTCCCAGATGCCACATCTTTATGGGAGCAGAAAGCCTCATCTTTCTCCCTCAGAGGTGCCGACAGGTTCAAACTGCTGCCCTTTAGGTTAGCAGCCTGACGTGTAACCCCCTCCTTCTCCAGGGCTCCTTCATGCCGATAGTAGCTAACTCGGATCAAGCATTTGCTGTGTGCTGGGCACCCGCCTAAGTGCCTGAGGGAAATGACTTCATTTCATCATCATGTTGGTCCTGGGAAGCAGGAGGAGAGTTGGAGCTATTGGGTGCTGAGGAGCAGAATTTTGCGTGTGAGGGACCTCGTGAGTCTACGGAGAACTGGCCCCTGTGGTTTTCTCGACTGTCATTTTCACTGGAGCTGAAGGCCAGATCTTTCTCCCAAGGAGCAGCTTGGTGGCTTCCAACCGCCAACCTCAGAATGGCTGCCGCGTGCTCAGGCTCCCTTTTACAAATGGGAAAACTGGGGCTTAAGATGGCTCCGTGATGTTCTGGTCATCAGAGGAACTGGTTACCACCACCACCACCCCCGCCCGGCCCCCCATCTCCCGCGGCACGTCGACCTTGTCCTGTCCGATCCAGGACGGACGGGTTTCTTCCTGGCTCTGATGATGTTTGCATAGTGCCTCTAAACGGCTAGTGAGTGATGACTTGTCTCCCCCCTGCCCCCCATCCATGGGTTTAAGATGCCCCTTTGTTCTAAGGCAGGCTGATCCAGGCTCCATATGGAGCTCGCTGGGAGGCAGCCCTGGACTTTGTGACCAAATTGCTTCTGGCTCAGCCACCCCTCACGCTGCAGCCTGGAGACACTGCAGTAGCAGGCTGAGCCGCCTGGAGCAGATGGCTGGGTGTGAGGAGGAGAAGCAGGGATGAAGAGTGGGCACCTGAGGAGGGGGCACGCAGCTTCTCAGGGAGAAGCCCTCTACTCGCTGCCCGGCTTGTGACCTCTTCAGTGCCAGAATCATGGGAGATAGTTCAGGGCTAAGTGTGAATGGGCTTCTCCACAGATGGCAATGCCATCCCTTAAACGTGAAGTCTAAGGAACTGGAACCAGAACAAGAAAAGAAAGTACAGGGCTGAGCCCCGGTGTCGTAAGTGATTGAGTGTGGGGCTGCAGCCTGTGGGCTTGGCGGTTCAAATCCAGCGGCAGCTCTCAGGAGCAGCACTGGGTAGCTCCCACGACCACCAGAAGCAGTGATGCCCGCCCCAAAAAAGAAAGTACAGTGGGTATTGACTGTGGGAGAAGCTGTTGGGTGGGCTCCTCTGGTTAACCCTGGAGACCACTGGGAGTTGCGCTGCTCAGGACATCCCTTCTCCTTCCTCCCCAAGGCCACTGCACATGCGGAAATGCAGGGATGCCAGGCAGTGGGGGTGAGGGTGGGGGTGGGAGTGGAGCCCCCTTTCTCACTTCACAGGCTGCTCTCCCTAGAAGTCACCAAAGTTGGTCAGCTGCCTGTGGGTTCCCTTCTTCAGCAAAAATGCCCTGCCCATGTGTCTGAAGCACTGAGGATGGGTGGCCTTTCTGAAAAAATATGAGGGGCCCTCTGGAGCACCCTGACTCCCACCTGCTCTGTAGGGACTGATAGGGGGCATACCAAACATCCTCACAGTTCCACAGACACACAATTCCCTCAGAGGATTAACCCAGTGAAGTAGATGGGGCCCTGGGTATGGGGACAAAGGGGGGAGTCTGGGGGCCCAGGACTTCTCAGAAACTATGTTAGGGAATGCCCATCTCCCTGGGCGCCCATGCACACCGATGCTGGCCAGGAACGATGGCACGATGAGGGCTACACTATGGCCTGCTCCTCTGGGGATCCTGCTTGTCCGCCTCTCCCTTTTGGTTTTAGCCGCTCAGAGTTGTGCTGGTACTTTGGGGCTTCTGCTTGCCATACCATATGCAGTTCTGCACACACGGAGTTCGGTGCTTAGAATTGAGACACATGTTAATGAAGAGACCCTGTGCAAGTTAACCTCTTGGTGACCCGGGGAAAAGTGCATCTAACCCTATAGATGCACCTGGTAGGAGGCGGGGAGGATGGACACACCCTCACTCATGGGGGAACCTCTGTCACAGGAGGTTGGACTTGAACTCTAATTGTAACTGCAATATGGCTTCACCAATACCCCATTCCCTCTGGGGCATTCATCACCAGCAAAAGGAAGTACCAGCCCCGCCCCCCCCTCCCATTGCCCCTCCCTGGGATGCCTTTAGGGAAAACTCCAGGAAAATCTATCAAGGAGTGAAAGTGTTGGAGCCAAATGACAACTTGTTCTGCCTAACTCCTTCCTGGAGGGCCTGGGGATGTTCCCAAGCCTGACAGCCCGTGCTAAAGCTGGGGTGCCTGGGAAACCCCTTATAATCCCTCTGGAAGGGTTCTGGGCTAGCACATGGGTCACCTGCCCCAGTGGGAACATGTGCACTGACTCACACCTGTTGAGGTCTGTGTTACCTACATGACTACAAAGAGAGTTAGAGTAACTCCCAGAAGGGGGATAATTCGGGGACCTCACTCCCAGCTGCCCTCTGTCCTCAGGATCTGGCTCCCAGCCCCTATCCTCTTTAGACCCTAATCCCTGTCCCTCATTCCTTGGCCTTGATGCTTGGTCTCAGGCATCAGGGAGAGCTGCAGTGACGAGTCACATGACTGAGGTTGCCAGGCACCTCTGATGTACCCATACCTGCACCCCATGGGAATCTTGATGAAGTTCAGGTTTTCAGTTGGCTGAGGCCAGTGCCTGGGATTCTGCATGTCTAACAAATGCACAGGGGACACTGCTGCTGGTCCAGAGGACATGCAATGAGGAATAAGAGGGCAAAGGAAGGCCACTCCCATGCCACATTCTCTGGTGTGGCTGCACAGTGAAATCCACAGACCATGGGCTTCAATCCAGATGCCGTGGGTTGGAATCCCAGCTCTTCCACACCTTGGTCATGTGCCTTTAAAACCCGTCTGACCTCCTGAACCTCTGTGCCCTCACCTGAGCAGCTGGGCACAATAATCCTATCAACCTCTCAGGGCCATGGAAGAATCCAGTGAGGTAACATAAAGCTCCCGGCATAGGTCTTGGCATCTAGGCAGAGCTTCGAACTTGTTCCTTCTGGCTTGGCCCCTGAGGAGAACTCGCTTTCTTGCCTTTAATATATATATATACTGAGGCAAAATGTACATTTTAACTGGAGTCCTGTGTATACAAGAGTCACCTGAGGTCTAGGCGCACTCTGACTCTTAGGTGTCATTTTCAGTGCTTGGTGTTGGCTAGTGGTCAGCAGTTCAAATCCACCAGCCCATCCTTGGAAGATAGATGCGACTTTCTACTCCTGGAAAGAGTTACCATTTCAGAAGCTCACAGGGGTAGTTTCACCCTGCCCTATAGGGTCGCTGTGGGTAGGCATCACCTTGATGGCAGTAAGAGGTATTGGTACTAATTTAGGGTCATGTCCAGCTTATCTAGATTAAAAGAGAACCGGAAATGTCTCCTCCCCCCAGGCCCCACCCCCCACCCCTGCAGGCCAGCCAGAGGCCATCCTGACTGAAGACCTAACAGTGGTTCTGAGTGTAGGCTTTGGAAGCCAACAGACCTGGCCTTGAGCCTTAGCTCTACTATGAGACCTTGGGCAAGTTACTGTGCCTCTCTGAGCTTAAGTTGCTTCATCCTTTTTTTTTTTGCAATTAAATAAATTTTTTTTCTTTTTTTCTCTTTCTTTTTTTTTTTTTTTTTTTTTTTAGGGCATCACTGCCCTGGTGGTGGGAGTAAGAGGCCCAGCCTTTGCTCCTGTGAGCTGGAATTGAACCTCCATCCCAGTGGGCTGCAGTCCTGCTCACAACTACTACGCCACCGGGGCTCAGCCCGTCATCATCATTTTCAAAGCATTTTCATTCTACTTGAGCCCTTAGCTCCTCATTTCCCCCTCTCTCCTTAATGAACCCTTGATAAGTTACAATTATGTTCATATCTTACATTGTCCTCTGTCATCCTTCACCCACTTTTATGTTGTTCATCCTCCTGGGATTCCCCCCTTCGCGCCCCCCCCCCCAATCTTCCCTTTATCCTCCTGGTATCTCTATTCTCATTGTTGGCCCTGAGAGGTTTATTTGTCCTGGATTCCCTGTGTTTCAGACTCTTTATCTGTCAGAGTGTACGTGGTCTGGTCTAGTCAGATGTGTAAGATAGAATTAAGGTCATGATAGTGGTGGGGAAGAAGCATTAAAAAACTAGAGGAAGGGGCTGAACCCCGGTGGCGTAGTGGTTGTGCGCGGGACTGCGGCCCACTGGGACGGAGGTTCAATTCCAGCAGTGGGGCTGGGCCTCCTACTCCCACCACCAGAGAGCAGTGATGCCCCCCCCCCAAAAAAAAAAAAAAAAACTAGAGGAAGGCTGTGTGTTTCATCAGTCTATACTTCACCCTGACTGGTTCATCTCTTCCTTGTGATCCTTCTGCGAGAGGTCGTCCAATTGTCTACAGATAGGCTTTGGGTCTCCTTTCCTCATCTCCCCCCACCCCCCCAATTCAAATTTCACATTGATACGATTTTGTTCTGAGTAGTAGATGCCTGATATCTTATCCCATTGACACTTCATGATCACACAGACTGGTGTGCTTCTTCCCTGTGGGCTTTGTGGCCTCTCAGTTTGTTTCTCAGTTGCTTCATCTTCATCTTTAAAATAGAATGAATACTGCTTTGCAAGAGGGAATGCTGTGAGGCTCACTTATGACAATGTGTGTAAAGTGCTTACTTAGCATGTCGTAAGGGCACATCGAACGTGTTCCTTCCCTCCATGACTGATGAGGCTGGTGTCGCTGAGTTGGACACATGAAACATACAGAATCGGCCAACGTCGTGTTATATGTATTTTTACAACAACAAAAATTAACTGCTGTTATCTGGCAGAGGTGAGAAAGGTTTTATTTTGAGTTTAAGTTATGGTCATGATGCTCAGGAAGGAACCCTGGAGGCACATGGTAAAGTGCTAAGCTGCTAACTCAAAGGTTGGCAGTTCAAACCTACCCTGTGGCTCCAAGAATGGAGGCAGACCTGGTGGCCTCCTGTTGCAGAAACAACAGTCCAGGAAACCCCAGGAATCCTGCGGGCTCACTGTGAGTGGAAATCGACACAACAAAGGGACTTCCTGTTGGGAGTGGTGGAATAACTGCCTTTGGATGTTAGGCAGCTTACTGAGGTGAAGAGGCAGGAGACTCCTTTCCCTGCACCCCACTGCCTTCTTCCAGGCACCTGATCTTTGAGCTAGGGCTGCTCTGGGGCAGTGCAGCTTACACGGGATGTTCGGTGCATTATAAACAACAAAACCCAAACCGCGTCACTGCCGTGGAGTCCATTCTGACCTTTAGTCACCCCATCATCGTACAGGGTTCAGCGGCCTCCGTGGGTTTCCCCGACGAATGCTTTACAGCAGGAGAAAGCAGCATCTCTCACCGTCAGCAGCCGGTGGGTTTTCACTCCAGGGTATTGCTCTCTCTCTCATGAGGCAGGGCTGACTCATGGCCACCAGTCTTTGTCCCTCAGAGATGCTGGTGGTTTCAAACTGCCAACCATGCAGACCTCAGGCCAATTCTTAACCACGATACCACCAGGGCTCAGTGTGTTGAGAGGACCCTGGATGCACAGAAAATGTATAGGACAATGAGTTGTCGGGGAGGTGGCTCCTAGCATAGCAGCTGGTCGCCTGGCTTCTGTTGGTTGTGTACTCAGACTTAGTGAGTAGAGCCTACATGCTTTCCTCCTCCCCAAAGGTGACCCCAAGGAAGCCCCCCCATTCATGGTCCCCCAAGTCGGTCTTTGCCCCTCCCTCTCCTGCCGTTCAGGAACCACAGCTGACCTGGCACTCTCACAGTGAGAAAGCAGCTGTGCCCAAGCCTTCCCTCATGGCAAGGAGCTCCCGGGTCAGTCCAATGATGGGTGCAAAGAGGTGACCTTCAAACCCTGGTGCTTCCCAGTCCTAGCCCCTTCTGGCACTCCAAGAGGCTGCGAACTATGACGGAGAGGGCTTTATTCACCCTCCCTGGGCTTGGCTTTCCTAACTGTAATACGGGTTTATTTCTCTTCTGCTCCAGGAAGCCTCTGTATTCCCTTCCTGAGGAATTCTGGGGCTGCAGTGGTTATATGTTGCGATGCTAACTGCAAGGTCATCAGTTTGAAACCACCAGCTGGTGAGGCGTTCTACTTTCCTAAAAAGTCGTCTTGGCACCCCACAGGGGCGGTTCTACTCTGTCTGATAAGGAGGGCGCTATGAATCGGAATGGGCTCAGTGGCAGTGAGTTAGGCCTGCCAGCCAGCCTTCCTTCAGGACAAGCCACCTTCACTGGACTTTTCCTCAGTCTGTGCTGGCCCCTGATTCTGCTCCTTTTGAACTCACCTAATGTTTGTGGCCTGTGGCAGTCAGGCTGAGCCTTCCCCTCGGGGATGGCCACTTGCACTGTTAAGCACAAGTAATTAGTCCGTCTGTCTCCCCAACAAACATCTTAGCTCTTTTTTCTTTTGCGTTCCTCATGGGGCTTAGTCTGCTGCTGTGCTCGCTCTGGCCTGGGCTCTCTCCAGTTCTCCTCTCTGTCTTGTAGTTTTAGCATAGCTCACAGGAATAGAAGCCCAGGAGCAGGGGGGCTCAGCGCAGGTCCATCACTTGTGGGCAGTATCCCCGGGGAGCTGGTGCTCAATGCTGTTTTCTGAGGAGGGGAAATTCTTCTCGCCCTACCAGATGGGGTGTGGATCAGAGGCTACATTGCTTGGTGGCCCTGCTCAGCCCAGGCCAGCATCTGTCTTAGGCTTTCCCGCCTTGGTCCTGCCTCCCGACGTAGGCTCTCCGTTGTAGGGGGAGGCTGCCCTTCTCCTCAAAGTAGGGCTTCCCTTCACCCCCACCCACAGGACTTGAGGGTGGAAGTGGAGTGTTCTGGTTCCCACACCTTGGCTCTGCTCTTGCAGGCAGCCAGCTGGCCCCTTGAACACAGTATACAAATCTTCTCCGTTCCTGTTCCCGTCATTGTCTGTGGCCGGGCGCCTTGGCTGGGAATGTGGGCCGGTGAAGGGGAGAGGCATTTGCAGCCTGCAAATGAAACAGGCCCCCATCCCCCCTTAGCCCCCTATCCCCTCCCCACCCCAAGGGAGAAAGGACTTTTTCACTCCTGGCCTTCTTGTATTGCCTTTCCTTCTCAGAGAGAGAGAGAGAGAGAGAGAGAGATTGAGAGGGAGACTTTTTTCCAGCTTGAAGGCAATTCTACTCAACCTTTAATAAAAGTAGAATAGGACAGAAGGGCACCAAGGATGGGAAACTCAACAGCTCACCATCGTGTTTGTCTAAGCTGGCTGTGAGTGTACCATACATGCCCGCCTTGTGTAGCTAACCCAGGCCCCGGTGATTTTCTGATCTGATTGCAAACAAGGAACGTACCCCCACCAAAGTAGTATGTGTGTGTCTCCACAAAAGCCTGAGCATACAAAGGTGTGCCTGGGGACCAGAATCCAGGCTCCTCTCACTGAAGGGCATTCTGGTGAAAACCTCACTTCCCTGGGGCTGGGACCAGCCCAGAGCCTAGAGTGGACCAAACTGTCCAGGACAAGAAGCAGAGATAGAGGATTACTCTAGATCCTTGCCCAGCTGGCCAAAGGGCGAGGCTCACATTGTGGCCACGTGAACATGACTGCTGGCCATAATTTTTGCACTCTCATAAGAAACCTTCCTTTGAGCTGAGCCCTGGTGGCCTGAGTGGTTGGGTGCGGGACTACGGCCTGAGGGCTTGGCGGTTCAAATCCAGCAGGGGCTCTCAGGAGCAGCGCTGGGTAGCGCCCATGACCACCAGAGGCAGTGAAAAAAAAAAGGAACCTTCCTTCATAGAGTCCTGGCTGTGTCTATAAACCATCTTCCCTGTAAGACAAGCCTCTCCTTGGTTTCTGGGCTTCTGCCCCTGCTGGAGAGGAGAGACCTTTCCTTGCTGGCGGAGTCCTTGTGACTTCCTGAGGAGAACCCTGGACAGGTGATATCAGGACCCCCAGCAATGGTAGAATGGCAGGGCTTAAACAGACTCATAGAAAGGGCAAGTGGGGGCTGAGCCCTGGTGGCATAGTGGTTGTGCGCAGGACTGCGGCCCACTGGGACAGAGGTTCAATTCCAGCAGTGGGGGTGGGCCTCCTACTCCCACCACCAGAAAGCAGTGGTGCCCCCCCCCCAAAAAAAAAAAGGGCAAGCGGGAGAATTTCTCTGTGGGACTCCTCAAAACATAGGAAGACGGGGCTGAGCCCCGGTGGCGTAGTGGTTGTGTGTGGGACTGCGGCCCACTGGGATGGAGGTTCGATTCCAGCTCCACGGAGCAAAGGCTGGGCCTCCTACTCCCACCACCTGAGGGCAGTGATGTCCCCCCCCAAAAAAAAATAAACAAACATAGAAAGACGGAGGAGGGCTCTGGTGGCGCAGTGGTTGTGCGCGGGACTGCAGCCCACTGGGATGGAGGTTCAAATCCAGCAGCAAGGCTGTACCTCCTGCTCCCACCACCAGAGGGCAGTGATGCCTCAAAACAAAACAAAACAAAAAAGACGGAGGAGGTCAGAGTGCACCCTGGATTCAAGTCAATTGGAGGCTCCAAGTCACCACCACCAAGTCCGTTCTGCCTCCTCGCGATTCTGTAGACCAGGAGATCGGTCCCTTTGGATTTCTGAGACTGTCGTATTTTATGGGAGTAGAAAGCCCTTCTTTCTCCTGCTGAGGAAGTGGTGGTTTCGAATCACTGACCTTGAGGTTAGCGGCCCAGTGGGCAGCCTGCTACATCAACTGGGCTCCTTGGCCCACACAGAGGAAGGTCAGTTGGATGCAGAAGCCTGATGTCCGGGCCCCCCATCCACCTTTCTCCATCTCTTCAAGCCCACTGCCACCTTAGGCCTAGTTTCAGGACCCTGGGTACAATAGCTTGTACGCTCACTGTGAACTCAGTTTGGCTCTTTGAATCCACTGCGCAGCTCTTGGGGAGAAAATGCTGGCATCTTGTTCCCCAATGGCGCCAATCTCGGGAACCCTATCGAGAGGCTCTGTTCAATCCCCTGGGGTCACTGTGAGTTGAAAATCCCCACGATGGCAACTACTAAAAACTACTAACTGTCCTTGCTTTTCCAGCATGTTCTTAGCTGCTTCCTTTCTCTCATCTTTTCCTCTGGCTCATTCTATCTTTCCTCCCACTTCTTTTTCCAGTTGTGAGGATTCCTGGATCCCATGCTCTGCTGGGCTGGGTTGCAGAAGCAGAAGTGGGCGAGTGCAGGCCTCTGCAGAGAGCAGAGTGGATGAGGAGGGTGGAGGGGATGAGGAAGGGGTCTTTGACCTCTCCAGCAAGATGGGGCCTCCCTGGGGGCAGAACTTTGGAGAATGTCTTCCCTTAAAGAGGAACCTGAGAAGGCTAGACTTGCCTGTGAGCCTGGACACTGACCACAGTTGGGGGGTGGGAGGGAGGCTTCTCTCTGGAATGCTGGTGTTGGGTTGCAGCGCAGATGCAAGCAGTGATAAGGGGGCAAAAACTGGACTTTCTGGTCTGGCTGCTGCCCCCAAGGCCACTGGAATGGAGCAGGGGCACCAACTAGAGGCCCCAGGGATTTGTAGTGGGCAGATGGAGACCAGACCACCTAAATGGAGAGGAGGGGCCAAACTTCCAGGAGAGAGATCCAGGCACTAGCTGTGTCTGCTGGTACTGGCTGCAGCAGAAGAATACGGGAATTCCCATTTCACGGGCATCCAGAGCTGCAGGAGAAAGCTTAGAGTCATCACGTCCAACCTTGGCATTTTACAGATTTGAAAACAGGCCTTGAGAGGTTGAGCCTGCCCAAGAGCTGTGATGGGTCTTTTAGCCTAGGCAGGAGTCACTTCTAAACAGCCCACCCAGAGCACCTCTGGCCCTGCCCAGTACTGTCCTGCTCTTTGATTCAGAAAGGTGGTCTCATTCATTCACTCGAAATTGAGGGCAGACTGGGCCTCTGTGTTTCTTTTGTGCAGTCTTTCTGGTTTTGTCTGTGGCTGTCCTTCTGGGTTGCGAACCTATAAACTTCAGGTGTTGGCTGTGTACACCCACGCTGCTTAGGGAGGGAGGACCGTCTCACACTGGATGCTGAGCTGAGTGGTTGGAGGGTAATAGTTGTCAATGTAATATGGGGCTACACTGTCCTTAACCATTTATCTGTGTTAATGTAGTTAATTCCTGTAATAAGTCCATTACTTAGGTATTATTGGTTATCTGTCAGCCCCATTTAACCCTCTCTTCCTTCTTCTCTTTTTTTTTTTTGGGGGGGGGCATCACTGCTCTCCGGTGGTGGGAGTAGGAGGCCAACCCCACTGCCGGAATTGAACCTCCGTCCCAGTGGGCCGCAGTCCCGCGCACAACCACTACGCCACCGGGGCTCAGCCCCTCTTCCTTCTTTATATCCAGGGAAACCTCATAAGTTCTGGAACTAATCTCTACCAGGTCAGGGGTCCAACGCATGATGGGGGTGGTTTGGATTGTTGCGATCCATGAGGTTTTTATTGGCTGGTTTTTGAAAGCAGCCCACCAGCCTTCCACTCTCTCCCCGCCCCCCCCAATTTGCTTTAGTCTGGAAGCTCTTCTGAAGCCTGATTGGCATGATGGCAACATGTGAGCTTCCAGCGGTGCCAGAAGTAGCACCACTCACCTGGAAGGAGAAACTTCTCCCAGGGACCCACCAGTGCTTCCTACGGAGCTATGGCTTGTCCTGGTTTACAGGTGCATAGAAGTTCAGAGTAGGTCATTAATTTGCTCAAGGTTATAAAGTACACAATCTGTAGGGAAGCTAGGGTTTGAACCCCGGTCTTCCTGACTCCAAGTCTCCTCAAGTGTTAAGGTGGAGGTTAGAGTCACTTGAGACCACATTAGAAACAGAGCCAGGCAGGGAGAGGGGAAGGGGAAGGTGAGGGAAGGAGCTTGGACTGCCGGCCCAGGGGGGAACCACTTCTGGGGGAGTCTTACAGGCCTTGAACTCCACTGCCAGCTGCTAGGAGAAGCCTCCCTCAGGAGCCTCTCGGGCTAGTTGGGCTGGTCTGAGCAATACTGAGAGGTGGGATGGAACTGGAAGGTTCCAAACAGGCCTGGAAGTTGGGAGCTTGTTGGGGCTGCTGGAGGTTTAAGTGGGAGTTGCTTCTTCCCAAGGAGAAAAGACAAGCTCCCCTCCCCCCTGGGGCCACTTCAGTTCCCTTTCCCTTTCTTGTTTCTTCTCCCCCTTCTTCCCCCTCCCCCCCCCCCCAAATGATGCTGCTGATTGCTCCACATCTGTCATAATTACTCTTTGTTTGAAAATTCAGAACAAATCACAGGAGAGGAACTGGTGAGGCTCCGGAAGGTTCCTTCTCCCCAGGGGTCCTGTTGGGAAGAGCAGCAATCAGCCTGGAAGAAAGGAAGCAGCTGATTGTCCTTGTTTGTCCCCTGCTCAGCCATAGCGGTAGCCCCCAGGGTGAAGTGGCCTAAGCTGTGGTGAAGTTGGGGGTGGGGGTAGGGGAGGCATGGAAGTGTACCCCTCCACCTGAGGGACGGGTCTGGGGTGAGCCCTCTGTCCTCCTTGTCCCTTCTATTTTTAATTTTTTTTGGTTTCTTTTTTTTGGGGGGGTGGCATCACTGCCCTCTGGTGGTCGTGGGAGCTACCCAGCCTTGATGCTGCTGGATTTGAACCTCCAGGCCAGTGGGCCACAGTCCCGCACTCAACTACTAGGCCACCGGGGCTCAGCTGTCCCTTCTAACAACGGCTAGAAATGCAGCCCGCTTGATAAGCCAAGCAGGCCAGCAAGGAGGGCCAGCCTATGGTTGTTGAAAGGGTACCAGACCTCAGCACAGGTTAGGGCTGTTATTCTCAGGAGGCCTCTGGAACTGAGTGAGCAGAGGTTCTGCTAAATGAGAGCCTCAAATCGGGGACCAACAAGCAGTCTATCTTTGTGCCCACTCCCCAACAGCCTGATTTCTGGGGGCTCTTGCCCACTGCCGTAGCCCTTAGGCATTTGTTCTGGAGGCTGATAATTCCTGGGGCATATTCCCAGTTTAGGGCACCTCTCTGCGTTCCCTCCCAATTTAGCCCCTTCTCACTTCAGCATCTGGTCTCACAGACCCCGTGGCCTCTTGTGAAGTCAGAGGGGTTGTGACATGCTAGAATTCACCTCCAAATCCTATCTGTAGAGGACCCCAGGTGCCAACATTCTGTGAGACTACAACCTGGGCTCTAGTGTCTTCCTTCTATCTCTGCTGGGCTTCAGGTTATTTTTGTGGGAATGGGTGGGAGCAGTGCCCTGCCTATCTTTGTAAGGAGAGTGGGTGGGTAGGAGCAGGTATTCATAGAGGATAGACCCTGCCCCACTCACTCCAATCCACCAAGAAGAGGCACTCTTTGGTCAGACTGAGAACTGGGGGTGGGTGGAGCAGGCAGCAATCTGCGGACAGAACCCCACAGAGGTACCTTGAATAGGAAACACCCTGCTTCATCTCTTAATGATTGTAGCTCTTGGGTCAAGCCTGGGATTGACCCTTAGGCCATTTTGCCTAATCCATAGAATCCATATCCTCCCTGACTGCCACTTCAGCCAAAGACTTGCCTATTTTTAAAGTTTCTTCCTTGTTCCAAAATCCCAAGGCACTGTCTTGGTGTTTGGTCTTGACGCACTGGCAGCACGCCCACCTGCTGCCCCATCTGCCTCCCCGCAGCCTCGCTCGAGCTCCCTGTTCCTCCGTTTAAAATGTGAGCATCACATTTTTGCAGAAACTCCCTTCGATCCCACTCTCATTCTCTCCCCCACCCGGTCGCTTTCCTCTCCCTTCGACCCTGGCCTCAGCCTTCAGCTGGCCACCCCTTCCCCATCTGGCGTGGCCTGGAGACTTCGCAGTCCACAAGGCCCGCGCCAAAATGCCCCCTCTTTCTGGCGTCAGGTTAGGAAGGGGGACGATCCCCACCCCCAGCACAAAGCCTGGTCGCTTTTTCTGAAGCCCCCCCGGCCCCCTGCGGGCGGCAGAATCAATGTGCATTCAATTGACCCGCCAGCCAGCCGAGTGTAGCCGTGTGCATGTGAGAGTAGGGGTGTGAGATGTGTGCCCTTGCTTCTGGGGCTTCAGGACACCGTGTCTACTCCAATGGCCCGCCTTGGTGAATGGAGGGTGCAATTTCACTGGCAACACAGGGCCGCGGTGGGTGGGGTGGGGGGCAAAACTAAAACCCCAAACTAAACCAACTATCAGCGACTCTTTAAGACAGACAAGCACTACCCTGTAAGGCTTCCATGGCTAAAATCTTGACTCTAGCAGAGGGCCACAAACCTCCCGAGGGCTCACATCACTCACCTTTGGATTGGTAGGGGAGTGCTTTAACCAGTGTTTCACCAGGCCCTGGAACGCATGTGTGTGCTCACATACCACCACATCACTACCACCCTCACTATCCACCCCTGCAGCCTGAGTTGAGTCTGGTGGTGATGGGGGTGGGGCATGGACTGGACATTGTAGGTCTTAGGTTCCCAGCACCTTTCTCTCCCAATTGGCTTAGAGTGTGGCCAGAAATTTGGGACCAAAAATTTGGTGACAAACCTTCACATGGAGCAACTAATAGGAGAGGAGGAGCTGAGAGGATTCCAGAACCCTCTTTGGGAAGGTGGGTGCTTGTCATCCTGGCAGAACCGGGTACCTCCACAGGCTTTCCTGACTAGCCTTTGTTTCCCATATCACAATTGTGGAAACTGATATCTGCCTGACACACCTCTGCTGCCCAGGTTTCACATGTCTTCTGTGTGCAGAGTCATTGGAAGAGGGTGGATGGGGACAGGAGCAGATGCTCTTTCTCACATGCTAATTTGTCAAAGAGATTTATTTGGTCTCTAACTTGATAGTGGTTATGCTTTAGGCTGCAAACTTCAAGATCCTCAGTTCAAAACCACTAGCCACTCATGAGGAGAAAGATGAGGCTTTGTACCTTTGTACTGAGACAGTCTCAGGAACTCATAGGGGTAATTGCTAGGAGTCTGCTTCCATTCGATGGCAGAGAGTTTTCCATTTAACCTTCCATTGACCTTGTTGTGGACTGGGGCTTTGGAGAATTGAAGCTCGGTGTGACTGACCCAAGGTGTCCTGTTGGCAGAGTGGGTTACTGGGCTACCCCACCCACCACCACATCTGCTGCATAGGCTCTCACAGCCTCAGGAACCCTGAAGGGCATTGAGCCTTCCGGGGCATTGAGCCATAATGGATGCACTGGCAGGGATTCTGTTTCTGTTTTTGTTTGTTTGATTTTGGGGGCTGTCATCTCATATGAATCGGAATCAATTCCATGGCAATAGGATTGTCCTGCCCCTTCCTTTGGCTTGGGGTAAACAATGATTATCAGCTCTTTTGCAACCACTTTAATATCGTTTGTCTTTCCTAGTCCCCCTTTTTGAGAGTTTGTTTTGCCTCTCACAGCTCAGCTTTATCTAAGATACTCTTCTCTTTCTGCAAGCTTCCTTCACTCTAGTTTTTCAAAGGTCTCCTCACATTGTATCCCAGTCCTCTAGCACCTTAGAGAAATTGGATTTAATTTAGTCCCACCTGCAGACTAGATGAGCATATTCTTGGTCCCATTATCTCAGATCTCATATCTCATAAAATGATATGCTTGGCCACCCGTGTTTCTGATTTCACTTTTTAAAATCAGTCATTTCCCTGCTGTGTCAAAGTCACATTCAAGCTGGTAAATATGATGTGGATGGGACCCAAGTTTTTCCTGAGATAAAAGCAACATTGCATTTATGATATCAATCCAAACAAGGGTCCAGTGGGTTGTGTGCTGAGCTTTATTTCGGGTATGGTGGTGAGGTCAGAAAAGACAGCATCTATTCTTGACTGGGAATATACAGTTTATCCTCCTGCTGGTCTGCAGATTCCCTAAGAGGAGGGCTAGTTCCTCTGTGCCTCCTCAGTGCTGAGCATGGACTGGGGAGCTGTGTGGGCGTATGAAGCAGGAGGATGAGAATACCTCCCACCTACTGTGGACCACACACTCCCTGGAGCTCAACAGCCCGGAGCTGGGGGGATAAAAGATAGACAGATAGAACTGAGTCAGGTATTACTCCCCAAGGGCCTACAAGGGATAGACACACTCAAGTCATTCCCAGTCTGCTTCTGGGCCCTTGCTGCCAGGACCTGAGAGCAACATGTTTGACTGCTCTTGGCTTAAAGGCACTGAAAGGGATCTCCTGTATTTCTCTGCCTCTAATTGCACTTCAACACCCCTATCCCAGCCTCCTCTGGGCTGAAAACTCAAAATCCATGGCCAATGAGTGAATTCCAACTCATACTCACCCTGCATCTTTGTGGGAGCAGACACTCATCTCCCTGGGGGAATGGCTGGTGAGCTTGAATGACTGAGCCTGTGGTTAGCAACCCAACGCTTAACGCATAACCCTCCGGTCACTTTGTTCTGGCCCTTTCTCCGGGATAGCTCCCTTCCAAGTCTTCACACTGGCTGCATGCGGGGAGTGAAGGTTGACCCAAGCCTTGCCACGTACAGCTACTGTGTGCTGAATGTAAGGGGCATGGCTTGTGAGCTTCCATCTCCAGAGAGATGGCCTCCATGCCCCAGACATCCTCCTCTCAGTGTGAGTTCCCCCAGACAAACTGGAGAAATCAGTGCGTCAGGCAATTGGCACCTCCAAAAGAGCTAACAGAGCAGGTTCCATGCTAAGAAACTTCTCTCTTCCCTCTGGCTTCTTGCGTATCATCCATCCTGCCTTTCGCAAAGGCTTGTAAAGTCACAGCCATAATAATAATGGGAAGCATTCTGTGACACATGCTGCAGTGGAAATGGATATACTCATAATTATCTTAAGGGTACATTTGCCTACCAAGCATTATTTATTTTTCAAGTTACTTATGGTCTCTGATTTGGGGAGAGGGAAAAGTGTAAGGAAAAATAGACCTCACTTGGGGCTGGATTGTGGGGAGGCAGGGGGGAAATAGGCCTTACTTAAAAATACCTTTTCACTTAAAAGTACTGAGTCTATAATGTGGGTTTTGGTGTAGTGGGCCATCTGTACCAAGTATAATTTATTGAACCCCCCAATATTATTTATTAAAAAAAGGAAGGGGATGGGGGCTGAGCCCCGGTGGCATAGTGGTTGTGCACAGGACTGTGGCCCACTGGAATAGAGGTTCAATTCCAGCTCCACAGGAGCAAAGGCTGGGCCTCCTATTCCCACCACGAGAGGGCAATGATGCCCCCCCCCCAAAAAAAAAGGAGGGGAAAAGAGGACCTTATACCAAGGGCTCAAGTAGAAAATATTTTGGAAATGAAGATGGCAACATGTGTACAAATATGCTTGAGACAAATGATGTATGAAATATTATAAGAACTGTAAGAGGGCTGAGCCCCAGTGGCGTAGTGGTTGTGCATGGGACTGCGGCCCACTGGGATGGAGGTTTAATTCCCGCTCACAGAAGCAAGGGCTGGGCCTCCTACTCCCACCACCAGGGCAGTGATGCCTGAAAAAAAAATTAAAAAAAATAAAAATGTAATTTATCTGGTGATTAGACGTACAGGCACCCTTACTGAAATCTAAATAATCAGACAAGTATACATATAGTAATACATTCCAAAACCAAACCCCCTGCTCATAGCAACCATACCTAACCCTTGTTTTCTCTTTTCCTTTTTTTTTTTTGGGCATCACTGCTCTCCGGTGGTGGGAGTAGGAGGCCCAGCCCCACTGCTGGAATTGAACCTCCGTCCCAGTGGGCCGCAGTCCCGCGCACAGCCACTACACCACCGAGGCTCAGCCCCCTTGTTTTCTCTTTTACGTATCATTTCTGTTGCTGTTAAGTCTTTACGGGAGCAGACAACCTCCTTTTTCTTTCATGGAGTGGCTGGTGGGTTTGATTAGTCAACGAATGTTTAGATGACAGCACCACCGGGGCTCCTTATCATAATAGAGAAACCCTCAAAACCCAATGCTCTCAGATTGATTCCAACTCAAAGTGGCCTGATAGGATTGGGTAGGACTACACAGGTGGGTTTCCATGGCTATGCTTCGTTCTCCCACAGAAGAGCTGGTGGTTTCGAACTGACCTTTGGCTAACAGTCCAATGTGTAGCCCTTACACCACAGGGCTCCTGAAGGACCATGACCTCAACCTCACTGCCGTTGAGCTAGAACTTGCAGCAACCTGACAGGGCAGGGTAGAACTGTCTCAGTTCCAGACTCCTAGACGCACTTTTTAAAGAAGTGGAAAGACACATCTTTCTCCCTCGGAACGGCTGCTGGTTTCAAGCAGCCCTATGCAAAACCACTTCAGGCCTCTGAAGCACAATTAGAGGCTGAGGAACACATGACACTTCTACCACTCCAACCCCTCCACTGACCCAAGGGTTCCAAGGATGCTTCTAGAAAAGAAAAATTTGTGGTTTCAGGGCTGAGCCCCGGTGGCGTAAGTGGTTGAGTGCGGAACTGCAGCCCGCGGGCTTGGCAGTTCCAATCCAGGGGAGGCTGTCAGGAGCAGCACTGGGTAGTGCCCACGACCACCAGAGGCAGTGATGCCCACAAAAAAAAGAATGTGGTTTCAGTTTGAACAGCCATCATAGTCTCTGAAGGGAAAACCAGTGGCCTGTGCAGCATTAGAATAAGCACTGATCAGCTAAGCAGGTGCTGTTGTCTTAAATAACCCTTTCCTTTTCTAGAAGCCTTTTTGGAATTTGTGAGTGTAGACAGATTGAAGTTAGTAGAAAGAGCAAAGCCAGACTGGTGGGCCTCCACTTTTATCTCTTTTAAAAGTGGGGCAGCACCCTTTGATCTCTTTGTGTTTGTTTCCTTTGGGGTTTTCTAAGCTAATAAGACAAAGCCCTGGCCAGGCAGGAAGTCCTGAGCAAGGTGCAGTTCAGCAGCAGGTGCCTGAGGACAAGTGATTTTTCAGGTCTTAAGCACAGAGGTATGAATGTGCAATGAAGATTTAGGAGTTGTAAAGAAAAATAATGATTACAGTTGAGGTAATGACTAAGTTTAGATGAAATATTGATTAATGATTCAGGATTGGGTCAGAAAAACAATGAGCTGTATTGACATTTTTCTCCTTTAAAAGCATGTTTTTCATGGGTCACTGTTACAGCGAATGCTTGGTGACATTAGACACCACTGGTGAGTCAGATCAAGAATCTAATGCTGTTTGAAAGGAAAGAGAGAAGAGTGGGTTGGCTAGTCATGTGTAAGAATCACTGGGACGGAGGTTCAATTCCAGCAGTGAGGCTGGGCCTCCTACTCCCACCACCGTAGAGCAGTGATGCCAAAAAAAAAAAAAAAAAAGAACTAAAGAATCTGGCGCCATGATGCTCACAATGGGTGCATAAGCAAATGTGGTGGAGAAAGTTGATAGTGCCAGGCTATCAAAAGATAAAGTGTCTGGGGTCTTAAAGGCTTGAAGATAAACAAATAGTCATCTAACTAAGAAGCAACAAAGCCCACATGGAAGAAGCACACCAACCTGTGTGGTCACGAGATGTTGATGAGATCAGGTATCAGGCATCAAAGAACAAAAAGTCATATCATTGTGAGTGAGGTGGAGTGCAAAGTGGAGACCCAAGATAGGAACTGGAAACAAAGAGAATGCAGGACAGATGAGCCCCTCTGGGCCATTGGTGAGAGTGGCAATATCAGGAGGGTGGAGGGTAGAAAGGGGGAACCAATTACAAGGACAACAAATAAGTGTGTGAAGGGAGATGTCAGACAGTGTAAGACATGACAAAATAATAATAAATTATAAATTATCAAGGATTCGGGAGGGAGAGGGGAAATGAGCTGATATCAAGGACTTGAGTAGAAAGCAAATGTTTTGAGAATGATGTTGGCAACAAATATACAAATGTGTTTGACACAATGGATGGATGCATGGATGGTGATAAGAGTGGTACTGGCCCCCAATTAAAAAGAAAAAAAAAAAGGAATCGGGGCCACTCACAAAGGGCTTAACATCTAATTGTGGTGATAAGAACATCAGGGGGCTGAGCCCTGGTGGCGTAGTGGTTGTGCGCAGGACTGCGGCCCACTGGGATGGAGGTTCAATTCCAGCTCCACGGAGCAAAGGCTGGGCCTCCTACTCCCACCACCTGAGGGCAGTGATGCCAAAAAAAAAAAAATCAGGAAAAAATTGCGATGTTCATCAACCATGAAGAGTGTAAACGATAAGACACTGCTACTCAACCAAAGGTTGGAGGTTCAAAACAGTCCAGAAGTGCGTCAAAAGAAAGGCCTGGCCATCTAGAGGGGCACAGTCACTGAAACCCTGAGAGAGGGAGGGTGGAGGGGGAGATTTTCTGAAGCACACAGGCTGGTCTGGTGTTGAGTTGACTAGAGGAGGACAGGTTTACTGGTTTAAGTAAAGGTTCAACCCAAACAGCATACTGAAACAGAACTGAAAATACAAGGCTGTGAACTTCAAATCCATGAGGACTGTGCATTATTCGATGAACCTGATAGAACACGGAATCACACATCAATCACATGGTCCCTTCCTAAAAGCTTCCACACCACTCTGATCTGAGCCTCCTTCCCTCACAACAGCCCGCCTGCGTGTCGCACGGTGAATCCAGCATTGGAGACCCGACTTTCCACGCTGCCATCCATCGCCTTCACCCTGCGCTTGTCAGGCGCTTCTGGCCGCTCGCCATCTGCCGCCTGCTTTCCAGATGCGTTCTCGCTTAGCACCTCCGTCTCCGTTCCACACACTTCCCTCTCAACCTTCTGCAGCCCTTTCCGTCCGAGGCACCCAGATGGGCATGGGCAGGCCACTGCTTCTCCAACTGGCTCGTGTGTCCCCAAGGAAACCTAATGTAGACCTTAGACCTTGATCTGTGTCCTGGCAGGGGCTGGGCGAGCAGAGTGGGTGCCCAAGGTTCTGCAGGTACAGAAGGCTCCACGAGAAGACCTGTGCGGGGTGGGGGGGGGTGGTGCCGGATCCGCGGCGTCGTACCCCCAACGCCTTCCTCAGTTTCCCCCGACCGCCGCCGGGGCGCGAGGCCCGGCTGGGGAATCTGAGCCGCTGGGGGGAGGGGTGGCGGGAAATGGTGCCTCGCTCGCCCCAGCGACATCAAACCCTCGTTTGGCGAGGAGGACAATGGCTGTCTTATTTTCTCCCTCCGCGGCGCACAATGCCGGCCTCTCTCATTCTCCCGCCGCGGTGTGAGCGGGGTAATTAGCCCGCGCCATTCAGCGCCGACACCATGGCTATGCCGGGCGCGGGCGGCGGCGGCGGGATTAGCCGCGGGGCGGGGCCGCAGCTGCGGCCACTTCAAAGGGCCCGGCGGCCGCGCGGGCGCTGGGAACGCGCCCTGACCCCCCGGGCAGCGGCCCAGCCCGGCCCGCCCTGTGTGCCGCCCGGCCGCCGCAGCCCGCTCCTCGCCGCCCGACCTCTGGCGCCGCTTCCTTTGAGTGCCGAGCCCGAGGGCGGGGCGGGGCGAGGGGGTGGGAGCGCGACCCCGAGCCTGACCTCCGGGGAGCGGAGCAGATGGTCCCACTTAGCGCGCCGCCCGCGAGCGGCTCTCAGGCCCCGGCTCGGGCCCCTGACCCCGCCCGCCGCCCGCATGCCTGCACTGGGGCCCGGCGGGCTGGGCTGGGGGGGGCCCGCCCGCCCGCTGCCCCCTCGGCGCCGCCCGGGACCAGCCGTCCTCTAGCGAGAGGGGCGGGGGCGGGGGTCTCCGGGGTCCGCGAGAAACCGGGCAGGAGTGGGGCTGGCAGGCACTGCAAGCACGCGGCCCTCGGGGCCAAGGCAGACCAGGCGTCCGAACCTCTGGCCGGGAACCCAGAGGGCGGCCCTGTTCGCAGACCGAGCTCCTAGGTGGTTCTGCCACTCGTTGGAGAATTGGTGCTTTAGTGCAACGCCTTCGTGCCCACCGAGGAAAGACGAGACAGTGACTTGCCCAAGAGTGGACACTGACTTGTGACAGGGAGGTGGCTTGAGAGGAAGATGATGGAGAATCCCCGTCAGAACCATGTACCCTAAAAAGTCAGCCCGAAGCAGTGTGTGAAAGCTCTTGATATGCTTAGTATTTTTAACAGTTTCATGTACATTTAATTCACCTACCATGTAATCCAGCAGCTTAAGTATATTTTTCAAAAATTTTGCTGAGCCCTGGTGGTGTAGTGGTTGTGCGCAGGACTGCAGCCCACTGGGTTGGAGGTTCAATTCCAGCTCCACGGAGCAAAGGCTGGGCCTCCTACTCCCACCACCAGAGAGTGATGTGGGCGCTACCCAGTGCTGCTCCTGAGAGCCACTGCTGGATTTGAACAGCCAAGCCTGTGGGCAGCAGTCCTGCACTCAACCACTTAAGCCACCAGGGCTCAGGCCTACCCATAAATTGATTTATAAAAAAAGGAGGGGGAAAGAGAAGCTTATACCAAGGGCTCAAGTAGAAAATACTTGAAAATGCAGATGGCAGCATGATACAAATGATGTATGGAATGTTACAAGAGCTGTAAGAGCAATAAAATCATTGGGGAAAAATTATATCCCAGCTGAATGTAGAGACAGCCTCAAGAAGAGATTTGTTACAGCAGACACAGGACCGAAGTTACAACCAAGCCGAGTCAGGGGGTGGCATGAAGACAACATAACAGGAAAGGAAGAGTAAACAGATTGACATGGATGTCAGAAAAGACTCTCAGAATTGTTCTTGTTTTTTTTTTGGGGGGGGGGGCATCACTGCTCTCCGGTGGTGGGAGGAGGAGGCCCAGCCCCACTGCTGGAATTGAACCTCCGTCCCAGTGGGCCGCAGTCCCGCGCACAACCACTACGCCACCCAGGCTCAGCCCACAGAATTGTTCTTAAGTGGGGCTGAGCCCCAGTGGCGTAATGGTTGAGTGCGGGACTGCAGCCCACTGGCTTGGCGGTTCAAATCCAGCAGCAGCTCTCCAGGAGCAAGGCTGGGCCTCCTACTCTCACCAGAAGGCAGTGATGCCAAAAAAAATTTGTTCTTGAATGTAGAGTAATAAACGTTAGGGAAGAAATGAAAAAAGTGCCATAGATTTCAAAAGGCAGCTCAAGAAGATCAAGTATTGTAATAAAATGTGCAAAGACCACCAGAGGCAGTGATGCCCCAAAATAAAAACAAACAACAGTGTGCAAAGACTTGCAATTTGGAAAACAAAAACGAAGAACATCCTTGGAGCTTCTCAGATGGAAATAAGTGCAAGAGGTTTCAAGCCTTGAGTTACGCTATTGAAAGATTCTGTGGGCCAATGTGAGCCGACAGAGGCTGCAAGGAAAGAGTTGGTTGACATTCAACCATTTCAGGGCCCGGCTTCCAATCAAGAACTGCTGGAACTGAAGAAGTTCGAGTTGCACTGACAGCAGTGACAAAAAAATAAGGGTACAGGAATTGACAAAATACCAATGGAGATCGTTTCACAAGTGGTTACAACACTGGAAGAGCCCACCTTATGGCAAGATTTTTAGGAAATAGCTACCTGGCCAACTGACGGGAATGCCCTATCCCAAGGAAAGGTGACTCCACAGAATATGGTACTTATCAAACAATATTGTGACTAGCAAACCCCACAAGTAAAATTTTGCTGAGATAATTAAAGAATGGTTACAGCAGTCCGTCGACAGGGACCTGCTAGACATTCAAACTGGATTCAGAAGAGAACTTGGGAAGTCATTGCAAAGATGTTTGCTTATGTTTTATTGACTATGCAAAGGCATCCAGCTGTGCGGATCATGCAAATGATGCATAATATTGTGAGGAATGGGAATTCCAGAACATGGAATTGTGTTTGTGTGGAACCTGTGCACAGACTGAGGCAGCCAGTTGAGTAGAACAATGGGCAGTTGCATGGTTTAAAATCAGGAACGGGGCTGAGCCCCGGTGGCGTAGTGGTTAGTGGTTGTGCGCGGGACTGCGGCCCACTGGGTTGGAGGTTCAAATCCAGCAGCAAGGCTGGGCCTCCTGCTTCCACCATCAGAGGGCAGTGATGACCCCCCAAAACCAAAACCAAAAACCAAATAAAATCAGGAATGGCATGTGCTAGGGATGTATCCTTTCATCATACTCATTCAACCCGTTTCCTGCGCACATTATTTGAGAAACTGGACTACATGGAGGAGAACAGGGCATCAAGCCTAGGGGACACACAACCCTGCTTGCTGAAAATGAAGAGGACAAAGCCAACACCAAGCAATAATAGTCCCGTGATAAGTGAACAAAAGATTGAACTTGCCAAGGGTCTCATTTTACCTGGACTCATAGTCAACACTCTTGGAAGGCGCAGTCAAGAAATCAAAGGAGGGCTGAGCCCCGGTGGCGTAGTGGTGGAGTGCGGGACTGGGGCCAACTGGCTTGGCGGTTCAAATCCAGCAGCAGCAAGGCAGGGCCTCCCACTCCTACCAGAGGGCAGTGATGCCTTAAAAAGAAAAAAGAAATCAAAGGACATGTTGCATAGCCAAATCTGCTGCCAAACACCTCATGTTGTTAGTCTTTTCCAACAGTTCTTTTGCAAATCTATCTTGAAAGATGTACAGCCAGAATGCTCCTTAAAGGCAAAGATGCATGTTATCAGGATGGAGCAGTCCCTGGAGAAGGCCATCATGCTTGGTAAAGGGTCAGAGACCAAAGGAAAGCCTCTCGACAAGATGGAATTACATGCTGGCTACCAGAGTGGGCTCAAACAGAGCAACGAGTTTAAGGACGATGCAGGACCAGGCAATATTTCCTTCACTACACGTTAGAACCTACTCAATGACACATACAGCAATGATAGTGTCCTATAGCAGTGGTTCTCAACCTGTGGGTCGAGACTCCTTTGGGCATTGAATGACCCACCCACCAACCGGGTGGGTCACCCAATTCATTACAGTATGGAAATTACAGTTATGAAGTCACAACAAAAATAATGTTTTGTGGTTGGAGGTCACCACACAACATAAGGAACTGCATTAAAGAGTGATAGTATTAGGAAGGTTGAGAACCATGATTCTAGAGGATGGAGATGAAAAGCGCAATTAACCTTTCTGTGTCTGATGGACTCTTGGCCAATGGACAGAATGGTGTGGGAACTCTAATGCAGCCTGACAAGACCCAGGAGAGAGGCACTGGCAACACACAAGCAGTAATGAATTAATTCCACCTGATTTTTCTTAAGAGGTACTTTGGTGGATTAATTTGAACAGCCAACCTTCCCATTAGCAGCTGGGCACTGAAACCGTTTGCTACACCCAGACTCGTCAAGCCCCATACTAGCCAAGAAAGCCCATAGTCCTTCCATGAGATGTAGCCCTCCCTCGTCTCAAAACAGAGAAGGCTCATTCTGCAGCGTTGTTGGGACTGAGAGTCTCTAGGCTGTACGGGATAGCAGTTGGCAAGATTCTGCCAACCAGTAGCTAGCAGGAGTTACAAAGGCAGGAAATCAAGGTTATAGAGTGGGAGAGAGGCTGAGCCCCGGTGGTGTAGTGGTTGTGTGCGGGACTGCGGCCCACTGGGATGGAGGTTCGATTCCAGCTCCATGGAGCAAAGACTGGGTCTCCTACTCCCACCACCTGAGGGCAGTGATGCCCCCCCCCAAAAAAAATAGAGTGGGAGAGAGTCCGTTCATGGATCAAGAGACCACGTGATTCTAGAGTGTTTTCTTCTTTGTTGTCATAACAATAGATACAAACCAGCATTTGATGTTTCGATAATCCTCCCATGTAAACTTCCATGTCCTCCGTTATGTTCATCATGCTGCTCAATCATCACCTTTGTCTATGTGCCAATTTTCCCATCATTTCCTAAAAATCTTACTGTTGGTGTCGGCCTTGGCGTGTTTCTTGACCCTGCTGACTTCCATCTTACAAATGAGAAAAACAGGGTTGGAATGACAAGGCCAGAGGAATCCTGTGACAGAGCTGGGCATGACCCAGGTCACCTCATCATTTGGACAGTCCTCACTGGCTTGGCCCCACATAAGTGCCTCTAAGTTTTGGAGAGGTAGCTATTGTTTGCTAAGTTTTCCTTGCAGTCATATGAAAGTAATTTTTTTTTGGGGGGGGGGTGGCCATCATTGCCTCTGGTGGTCGTGGGCGCTACCCAGTGCTGCTCCTGAGAGCCGCCGCTGGATTTGAATCTCCAAGCCCATAGGCCGGAGTCCCGCACTCAACCACTGATGCCACCGGGGCTCAACCCCGAAAGTAATTTACTTAATAGCTGCCGCCTAGCCCAGGCTCCCTAACCAGGTGTCTGCCCAGCATGTGACAGAGTCTGACCAGAATGGCCACGTTAAGGCTAATAAGGGACTGGGCCAGTTTATATAAGGGAAGATCAGTGGCCCTGACACAGAGATATGCTACCTGGGCTTGGAGATTTTCAAGTCCAAGGCAGAGAGGGACTTCCAGGCTGTCTCCCAAATCCCTGATCCTGGGGTTTAGAAGGAAATACACCGCAGAGGTCTATAATTCGTCCAGCTCACCACATCCATTTTACAGACGAGGAAGCAGAGACCCAGAGAAGGGCTTTGATTTTACCAGAAGTACATGTTCCATTACTGAAAGAGCTTGGTCAAGCCTCTCCCCAACGCCCTTTTTATCACTTTCATCCATTACTCCCTGTGCGCTCTCTCACCCTGGAAGCCACTAGCTGGCACTTCACAATGCGTTGTTTCCTCCCAGCCCACGCAAATGAGGACTCCTATAAATGAACATGTTGGCCTGTGCAGGCTCCAGAGCTCTGGTGGCTTGTTTGCCTGTGTTAACAAGACCAGGAAACAGGTGTGGGCACTTCAGTGCGTGTAGCACCTCCTCATCCTATTGCTGATAGGAATTAGTTACACTCTATCACAATTTCTCCCCAGCCCTGTGGTGGGTGTCCCTGCCTTGGACTGTGCCTGGTAGTCGCAAGGCCTCAGGCAGCCTGTCTTTTTCTGTGTCTCTGTCTGTAGGCATCCTGCTCATGTTTGATGTGTTCCCCCACCGAAGGGAAGAAAAGGTGGCACATTCCGTTACGGATCTGAACTGTGGAGCCCTGGTGATGATGGCTGCTAACCATAAATCAGCGTTTCTTTTTTTTTTTTTTTTTTTTTGGGGGGGGGATCACTGCCCGCTGGTGGGAGTGGGAGGCCCAGTCTTGCTCCTAGAGAGCTGCTGCTGGATTTGACCCGCCAAGGCAGTGGGCCGCAGTCCCGCACTGAACCACTGTGCCCCCAGGGCTCAGCCCGCATCAGTGTTTCTGAACCACTCGCCGCTCCTGTGGGAGAAAGATGGGGCTTTCTACTTCCACAGAGTTGCCATCTCAAACCCACGAGGCGCTTCTGCATTGTCCTCGAGCTTCACCGTGAGTTGGCATTGCCTCTATGACAGTGAGTTTTGGGTTTTACCCTAACCTCAGTCATGACTATGTGGCCTTGGGGAAATGACTTACTGTCTCTGAGCCTACCTCCCAGAGTTATTTCTATGTAAGTCATAACCCGCGGCGGCGGCGGGGGCAGATCTCTCGGTTTTCAGGGCTGCATGACCGAGATAAGACAGGTCCCGAAGGTTTCCACCTCCTGGTGTTTCTTAGGAGCTTGGTTGAGAGCGGCTAAGGACAGGGCCTTCGGGAAGAGGGGAACTTGGGTGTCAAGATCTGTTGTCCGATAGGTCCTTATCTGGTGCAGGAATGCGCTCAAAGTCCACTTCGTGCAACTGCTGTGTAAATAGGACAGGTGACAAGCCACCAGCCAAAACACATCTTCAGACTCGTCGCCTGCTAAATGAGATGAAAATAGGACAAAGTGTTTGAAATTGGGACTGCTTTCAAAAGCCTAGGTTGTTTGTGGTGAAGGGTACTCTTCTCCCTTCCCTAAGTGAATTGGGTCTCTCCCCCCACACACACACACCCCCCAGCCAAATTCCACCAGAGACTCACCAAGGCTGCCTGTGTTACCAACACTCACTCTCCCAGACATACTTTCACCAGAGGCTGGGTTGGGGGTGGATTCCTGGCTTGCCCTGGTGGAGGTTCTTAGAGGCAGGGCTTTAAGAGGGTTGGTCCTCTTCAGGTTTTAAAAGCCCAGCCCAAGAGCAGCAGAGAGCCCTCAGGCTTACAGTCCACTGGAATCAAAATCAGGCCATACAGGGCCAATACTCAGCCAGTCTTACAGCAGTCAACAGCTGGATGTGAAACTTTCCCAAGCTGAATTCCCCACCACAACCCACTGCCCCTCCTGGCCTCCCCTCATCCAGGCTCTCATTTATCAGAGGGGAGAGACATGGATTTATGGCCATTGACTTGAAAGACAAAGTTGCCTTTTGTGTTAGCATTGGGGAAGGGGGAGTGGGGAGCTGATGAGAGGGAGGCCTTCGAAGGGGCCCCGAGGCAGGGATGGGAGTGGGGGGCTTGAGGAGGCTACAGAGACAGACAAAAGGATCCAGGGACTTCCCAGAGCAGGGTCACTAGGAAAAGACTTCGATGAGCCAGTGGCCCCCATGGAAGTGGCCCAGGGCCTCTGAGCCATCCCATTCTGCTGTGGTTTGTAAATTCCAGACATTCAGTGCACCCACACCCATTGCAACCCCGATGACGCACATGCTCGTTCTCACCGAGGGGATGCCCTGTACGAACCCCTCCCCCACTCTTCAAAACTCTTGGGAGTCAGAACCTTAATTCAACTCTGAAATGTTCCTTCTGGGGCTCTGGGAAGTATATAAGTGCTCTTCCAGATCCATGTGCTCCCTCACCTGGAATGATGGCTGCCAACTTATGTTACCTTCTTCCCAAATAGGACGAAAGCCAGGGGCATGGTGGAGATCTGGATTGTGGAGACTTGAGGACAGTGTTGGGAAGGTGGGCCTGGGTCAGAACCGTTACCCCACCAGGACCACTTGTTGCCAGCCCCTTAGGTCTCTGCTACTACCTCCCTTTTTCCCAGAGATTTTGAGATGAGCAATTTATAATACTCTTACTTTGGGGAGTTTAAAGAGCATGGGAGTGGGGTCTGACTGACCTCCTCACCCTGTGGTACCCCAGCCCCACGGCGGCTCTGCCTGGATGGCTTGGTGAAGACCAGGGCAGCCTGTCGGGGGCCAGAGTTAGACAGGTGTTTTAACTACACCTCAGAGAGCCACATTCAACCCTCGAATGAGCCTGGCCAATAAAGACAGGAGTTTATGGGCTTTGTAAACATTTTACTAGAGAAATCAGGGCTTCAATTACACAATGCCTCTTCCAACTGGCAGCTGTTGATTGTGGCCTCTCAGAAGCCTCCAGACAGAAAAGTAAGCAGATAGAAGAAGCTGAAGTTTTACTTATATACAGCTGCTGCTTCTCCTTCCCAACCCCCATCATTCAAGTCTTGCCAATTCTGGCCTTATTCCAGCTTCCAGGGAGCTCCAGGCTCTGCCTGTGAGTCTGAGACTAACTCTTGCAAAGAAGATGCCAGCTCACCCTCCTGCCCCAGCCCTACTCTCCATTCACCTCTCAGCTCCCTGTCAATTCCATATTCTACTGCTTCTCAACCAAAAACACACACCCAGGACCCCAAATCAATCATCAGAACATGGCTATCAAAGACAGTATTCTGCCTCTGACATTGGGGAGTAGTAACTGGGCTCTTCAAAGCTTGTGAGCAGCTGGTCTGCCCCATCCAGAGGAAAGAGGAGTGGTGAAAATTGAAACGCATACAGAAGCAACTTGTCCAGTGGACTATTGGATCATGCAAACTCTAGTCTCCATATCTCTGAGAACAGAAGGACTAGTTGGTTGCCAGCCTCCACTACCAAAGGATCACATTAGAAATCCCTGATTGGAGGGCTGAGCCCTGGTGGCGTAAGTGGTTGAGTGCAAGACTGCGGCCTGTGGGCTTGGTGGCTCTCAGGAGCAGCACTGGGTAGGGCCCACGACCACCAGAGGCAGTGATGCTCCTCCCCCGCCCAACGCAAAAGAGAAATCCCTCATTAGAGTAGGAGAAAAATATGGAGCAGAATTGATTATCATAAAACAGGCCAGGTTTACTGGTCAGAAAGCACTGGTGGAAGTGCCAAGACTATGATCCTTAGTCCCCCTTCCGGCCTGGCACTAAGCTCATCCATCCCACATTAGAATAATCAGCCTTTTCAGATCAACAGGGTCCCATAGAAAACTAAAAAAGAAAAAAAAAGATCAATAGGGCAGCATTTACCCCAAGGAGCACATACAGAAGGCTGGGAGAGAAGGAGGAATGAGAACAGGAAACACCAGGAGCCCTCCGAGTGGCTGTCAGGTTTGAACCACCAACCTTGCAGTTAGCAGTTAAGCATTTAACCTTGCCACCTTCGGGGATCCTTTCTTCAACAGCATTAGCCAGTAACTAGTTGTTATTTGCCAAGGACTGTGCCCTACATTTTATAACTACAACTCATGGAATCTTCCAGGTTCAGCAGGCCTGGAAACACAAACTATTATTGTGGCTGTTTTCTAAATGAGACAATAGAAGTCCCCAAGAAGTTGCCATAACTTGCCCAATGACTCACAGCTGCCATTGGTGTCCCAGAGGCTGTCACTATCTCTTCAATATGCTGCTAACTCGAAGTAGCAACAACAAACTCTTAGCAAGTATTTCCCCACTGAGAGTGGAAGTGAGGCCTTCTCTGCTTTGCTCTGGGTTTGAGAAAACGTGGATCTTTCCAGCTGTGTCTGTGAGACCAGTGTCAAAGAGGGGAGGGAGGCCTGGCTAGTGATCAAGATGGGGATAAAGACGGGAGGGGGCTACTGGAGAGAAGAAGTCTTCCTTCATGGTGAGAGTGTGATACTGGGAGGGTGGAGGAATGGTAGAATAGAAAGGGGGAATCAATTTCAGGGATCTACATATAACCTCTCCGGGGTACGGACAACAGGGAAGTTATTAAGGGACACATTGGACAATATACAATATGAAAAGGTATTAACAATTTGTAAATTATTAAGGGTTCAAAGGGGAGGGGAAGGGGGGAATATGGGGAACTGGTACTGGGAGTCTAGGTGGAGGGAGGATGTTTTGAGAGTGCTGAGGGCAACAAGTGTGCAAATGTGGCCTGCATACAATTGATGCATGTATGGATTGTGATGAGAGTTGTATGAGCCCCCAATAAAATTATTTATAAAAAAAAGGGAGGGGGAAGGAGGAGCTTATACTAAAGGCTCAAGTAGAAAATATTTGGAAATGAATATGGCAACGTGTACAAATATGCTTGATACAAATGATGTATTGAATGTTATAGGAGCTGTTAGAGCCCCCAATAAAATCACTGGGGGTGGGGGGAAACAAGTCTTCTTTCAAGAGGCAACTAGGCTGTAAGGGAGAGGGCAACCAGGAGTCTGAGGCCTGGCCTTGGAACTGGCTAGTCCAGTAGATTTTTCTGTGGTGGTGGCAGCTCTCTGTCCAGACCAGCCAGCAGCTTCCTCTGACGGCTTCTCTGACCGAGCGAAGAGCCGCTGTTGAGCATGCATACCGCAGAGCACACACCAATCCAACACCTGGGACTTGCGTGATTGGTGCATTTGTCACATGCTTCAGATTGTGCAGTCATTCTCATTCCTCTTTGGAACTGAACTATTTAAAGCCATATTCACTATAAACCACTGTGTATGGACACATGTGACCAGTGGCTACTGCACTATAAAAAGGACCATGTTCATGCAGCTAGTGACTGACGCTTGCTCTTGTGATATTGGGGCCAAGGGCTCCGGCAACCTCTTCCCCATTGTAAGGGGGCCTGCGTACCCAGAGCATGACTTGACTCCAGACATCTGAGGTCACTTCAGATCACAAGTAGCTGAAGGAGTGCAGGGGATCTCCCTGCATACTGTGCGTCTTAGGGAGGCGCTCTGCACTCCTTAAGTAGCTGAAGGGCTCTTGTAAAAGAACCAACTTGTAGAGCAGCACTGCCCAGTAAAAATAGGATATAAGCAACAGAGGTGATTTGCTAGCACTCACATTAATGGAAAAAAAACAGGTGGAGTTCATTTTAATCATAACTTTTTTTTTGTCATCACTGCCCTCTGGTGGTGGGAGTCGGAGGCCTAGCCTTTGCTCTTGTGAGCTGGAATTGAACCTCCATCCCAGTGGGCCGCAGTCCCGCGCACAACCACTACGCCACCAGGGCTCAGCCTGAATCATAACTTTTGTCTTAACCCTTGCATTCTAAATAGTATCACTTCAATTTATAATTATTATTTTACTTATTTATTTATTTATTTGTGGCATCACTGCCCTAGTGCTCCTGGAGAGCTGCTGCTGGATTTGAACTATCAGTCCTGTGGGCCTCAGTCCCATACACAACCACTACATCACCAGGGCTCAGTCCTATAATTACTATTTTGGGGAGGGGGTGCATCACTGCTCTCCAGTGGTGGGAGTAGGAGGCCCAGCCCCACTGCTGGAATTGAACCTCCGTCCCAGTGGACCGCAGTCCCGCGCACAACCACTACGCCACCGGGGCTCAGCCCTATAATTACTATTTTAAAGAGAAGGGTCACACCCTTAAAAAACTGCCATTCCTAGACTATGGAGACTCAATCCACACAGGGACCCTGCAAATGGATTCTTGACGTCCACAATCAATCATTCCACATGTCAGGTGTTTAGAATTTAGGCTCTGGGCTTGGGTTTTATTAGTTGCCATCCTTGGATCACACAGGCTCGGGTACTTCTTCTGAATGGCTGCTTGTCTTGAGACAGACCTTTAAGACCAGCCCCCAGATGCTATATTTTCTGATAGCTGCCCACCATCTGATTTCTTCACCCTCTTTGCTGCAGCACTCCCAGCTTCAGGGACCACCACAGGAAGGTGAGAGCAGGTGTGAACTGCCTTCCTATCCCACAAAGAGCACTATAAAGTTGTATTCCAGCAGCTGTGGTGAGGCTACAATGTAACATCTTGTCGTTAGATCTTCCTTTTGACCCATTTTGAATTTATTCTAGTTTTTTTAATAGTCTCAGCTTTCTTTCCAATTGAGGTTTATCTGTTTTATTTAGTCATTGTTGCTTGCTGGGTCACGTTTGGTTTTTGTCTTTGTTTCTTATGTTTTTCTATATATCAAAGTTAGGATGTGTGGATCTATAAAGACAACTGGATGAATAATTACCTGGGAGCATAGAAAGAGGGTTGAGGGGAAATGGGGACTCGATAGCAATGGGTACAAGCAGGAAGAAAATGTTCCAAAGTTGATTATGGTGATGATTGCAAACCCTTCATAATGTGATCGAACTATTGAATTGTAAGATGCTGTATTTTAATAGAGAATATATTATTATTATTAATTGATTAAGGAATTCTTTCACCACCTTTTTAAGGGAGAACTACGTCTCTGAAATCTAAAATATTGTATCAACTTAGAACCAATATTGAGAAATCATTAATGAATGATGTTCTACTCTTTTTGTAAGAAACGCCACGTGTTTATGATTTGGTGCTGACCATATGCTTCCTGGCCTCACTAGCCAGCAGTCAAGTGGGGAAAGACGAGGGGGTATGCTTTGTTTGTTTCCTAATAACAGACAATGTGATTCTAGAGGGAAAAGCTGGGGCTGGGTGGTGGTAGAAGCTTATGGAAGAATGTTGGAGTAGTCCAACCTACCCAGGGAGGGGCTGGGGATCCAGGAGGCTGTGTGTGCAGGGAGGGATATGACTTTGGCACTCAGTGGTCCTGGGGCCCCCCTCTTGAGTAGATACTGGAGGAGGCAAGAGTTGGTGCCACAGGCTTTTCACAAAAATTTTGTTCAGAATGCTGCAACCAGACATGGCCCAGACCTTTTGTCCCTGCACACGGATAGGAGACTGATTGTTTCTGAGGAGAGGGGGCCTGGGCTTTGGGAGACCCTGGAAGCTTCCTTCTCTCTCTCTCTCTCTCTGCCCTTTGCTGCACCCCTACATCCCCCTGGAGCCTGTCTAATCATCTCCAGGCCTGACCTTACAGAGGTCCTGAACCTGGAGCGAAGTCCTCCTCCCCTTCCTAAGCTGCTTTAGGTCTGGCTCTCGAGACCCCTCCCCTCAGGGTGATTTATAGGGGTGTCCAGGAGCCATTTCCTGCCTGCTCTGCTCCCTTCCTGCCTGGGAATGCTGGCTTTGCTCTCTGCTCATCTCTCACCACCCTCTCACCACGGAGTGTGCCCAGGGTGGGGGCAGTAATACTCTGCAAAGTTGCTTCCCAGATTGCTTGGGGACAAAGTACTTCCTTTGTCCTTCCTCCAGAACTGCCAGTCTTTGTCACTCCTGGTCCTCATACCCAGAGGGTATCCTAGTCCTTCCCATCACTGTGCTTTAAAGGCACACCCCACAATTCAAACACACACCCCAGGCCATAATCAGCCACAAGGCATAGCGTTACCCTAAGACTGCCCACCAGCCACAGTGGCTGCAGTTTAGTTACTGGTGGTCTGGAGCACCTGCAATGGGGCTGAGCCCCGGTGGCATAAGTGCTTGAGTGCCGGCCCGCGGACTTGGCGGTTCAAATCCAGCGGCGGCACTCAGGAGCAGCACTGGGTAGCTCCCACGACCACCAGAGGGCAGTGATGCCTCCCCCCCCAAAAAAAAACACAAAGAAACAACAGAATGTATGTGGGGGCAAGTCCAGCCCCACAGCACTCATGCTTGCCCAGCAACCCTCTCCCCACAGTGTGGTCTGCTAGCATAAGCCCAGGACAGATGTGTGAACCAAACATGTCCTACATAGAGAGGTTTGGAGGGGCTTAGCGGTCCCTGATAAGCCCTGGTAGTGTAGTGGTTATGAGTTCACAAGGTCAACAGTACAAAACTCCCAGCCTCTCCAAAGGAGAAAGACGAGTCCCAGAAACTCACAGGGTGGGCAGTTCTACTCTGTTCTCTGGGTCACTATAAGTCAGAAATGACTCAATGGCAGTGAGTAAATGGACCCCAGATGTCCTGATAGGAAAACACTTGCTATGAACCGTGTGTGTGTGTGTGTGTGTGCGTGTGTGTGCAGGGTGGGTTCCCAAGAGACCCCAGCTAGGTTCAGCCAGACTGTGGATCCAGACAAAGGTCGTTCTAAGAAGGCCTGTGGGGTACTGAGAGATGGACGGCCCTGGAGAGCAGCTAGCCTACCCCCTGCATTTTATGGATGAGGAGGCTGGTGAGGGCAGGCCCGACAGAACTCCCAAATGGGAGGTTGGTTCAAGGGTGGGGTGAGCATAGGAGGAAGGAGCCGAGCTGGACAGTCTTGCTCACGCACCACACACACTTGGCCCAGACCACACTTGTGCAGCCAGCTGACCTCTGAGGGGTGGGCTTGGAGAACCAAAGAAACTTCCTACTCCAGGCTCACGAGTCCCACTTTGTAACTTAGAACCTCCCACCAGCTCCTGACCAGTGAAAAGAGACACAGTGATGCTGGGCAGGGCTCTGCACTTCAGGGAGATTGCAGGCGCCCTGGCAGAGGGCCTGGGATCCGGGATTCCTGATTCAGGGCTGGAAGAGCCACCAGTTGATCCCAGACCTCAGTTTCCCCTTTGTAAATCAACGGGTCAGCTTTAAATTCAGTGACTTTAAACACTTAAAAGGCAACAAAAATAACCTTTTGAACTAAATACTCCACAGAACTTCTGTGAAGCAGAGCTGAGAGAGGCGCCCAGAGGTCCTGTTCTGATGGGGGTGGGAGGGTAGGCTCAGCTGCATCCCGGGGGCCCACGGGACCCTTAAGGACTCCCCAGCATCTTGGCCAGCCTGAATCATCACCTACAGTTGCTGCCAGCTGCTTCCTCAGTAGCATCGTACTCCACTCCAGTTGTTGCCTATTAGTGTGGGGCTGGAGAAGAGGGCTGGGCAGTCTTTCTGCATCCTCAGCACCCTCACTCTAGGAGGGCACTCTCCAGGCCAGCTTTCCTGGGCCAGTTCCCTACTGCAGGCGCCCCCAGGGAGCCTAGTATGGAGCTAGATGCAACAAAAGGTTCCTTAATGAGGAGGCATCTGTGGACTGCAGAGCCATTAGTCCCTGCCCTGGTCCCTGGGGAGCTGCAAGCACCTCTCCAGCTGGAATGGGGGGGGGGGTAAGGAGGCTCCCCAGGTCCCCAATGGGCAGAGCCCCAGGGCATAGGATCCTGGTGCCTTCTCCCACCCACCCTCTGTCCTTCCCTGTCCTCCTTGAGGAGGCCAGAAGCTGCAGAAGGGCCTTAGCAGTGGCTCAGCCTTCTCCCCGGGATCTCATCTCAGGGCTGACCTGCAGGCTCTTGGCCAGGCAGAGCCTTTGGCCTGAAACAAGCAGACTGACCTTAAGGCCCCCAGGGGATTCCAAAGTGAGCCTGGCGAGGCACCAGCTGGGGCACTTGCCCCCCTCTCCAGTCCCCAGGGCCTTAAGACCCATTTATGAGACCTCTGTCTTGTAGACACCCAGGTCCTGCCTCGCCCAGTAGCCCTGTCTATAGCTGGCATGGGCACTCAGACCACATTCATGAAGATCCAGCCCCAATACACAAAGAGGCGCATACACCATTAGCTGCGCCTTATCACACCCCCCACAGCCCGCCCCCAAGGCCCTCCTGAGCCAGCGGAAGCAGGGCGGGGGTGGGGTGGGTGGATTTTTATGCGTGTTTATATTTAATGAATCACATGCAAATGAGATGGAGAACATGCCACAAAGGAGTCAGGCCCCAGAGGCTCTGGGTAGGAGGGCACAAAGGCCCTCCTGCAAGGGGGTGGGGGGGAGAGAGTGCAGGGGCTGCCCTGGAGTCCAGGATGGGTAGGGGGATGAGGGGGCCCAGGCACTGGGGCCATGGGTGGGCTAGTCACCCACAACCGACCAGGGCCCGCTACAGCAGTCCTATTGCCCTGGGGGGAGGGGAACAACTGTCCCAGTTGATGGAGTGCCCGTGGGGAGGGGCCGCCTGCCAGGACAGATGGTGAACCGCCTTCCCTCACTTGAAGCAGAGTGGATTTTAATGAAATCACAGCCTGGAGCTGAAGCCTGGAACTGGCATCTGAGGGGAGGGCTCCTGCTGCAGGCCACAGGGTGGGGCTTGTGGGCAGACAGAAATAAGGGTATGGAAGATACCCTAGACCAGCCAAAAACAGTGGCGGGGGAGGGGTGGGGGGAGCAATCTACCACAGTTCCTCTGCCCAGGTCCCTCTGGACCAGAGTTCAAGGGTTTAGATGAGATCCCCCAAAGATGGGGAGGAGCGCTGAATATTTATGACACATTGAAATGCAGATTGGTGGCCCTGACAGTCTTCTGAGAGGTTTGTCACCTTCGGTGGATGCCCTCCCCACTCAGGATGCATATGGAGAAAGGACAAAAGTGGGAGGTGGTAAGGAAGGACAAAGAAACCACTGGACTCTTGTCACCAGGGACTGACCACTAGTGGCCCTGCAGGATGATATTAGCATAATTGTTTCCCCTTTCTGGGCCTCAGTTTCCAATTTTGTAATAAGTGGAGCATAAGACTTAGGTCTCAGAAAACCTAAAGAGAGATTATGGGGGAAAATAATCTAAAACCAGATGTAAAATGGGGCCCGGGCTTCCATGGACTGGATTTCACGGGTCACTCACCTATGGAGGTGGGACCACTGCCACCCAGCGGAGTCTCTGACAGGCCAAGATTCTTTTGTTGGACATTTACCTTCCAAGAATATGTCTGGACTTTTCCCAGTGTGCTGCAGCCCAACCTGTTCCACCTTTCAGGGGGAGATGTTTGGGGGGCTAAACATCATGAGCCCCAACCCTGTCACCCTAGCACATGGGGGCAACTCAACCCTACCTGCCCCTGCCCCCCTTGGCTGGGCATCTTTCCAGCAGGCTTCTTTTCTCCCACCAGCCATGTCTGACTTTCACGTGCATCCCCAAGCGGCTGTAGGCGAGGAGGGTGGCGTGGCCCGCTTCCAGTGCCAAATCCATGGGCTTCCCAAGCCCCTGATCACTTGGGAGAAGAACCGTGTCCCCATTGACACAGACAACGAGCGGTGAGTCCCATGAGACAGGTGGGAGAGGGACTGGCCTCAGCTCTGAGGACCACACTTCTGGGGCTCTGAGGACCACACTTCTGGGGCTGTAGGCCAGCATGGCATCCATCCAGGAGGCCAGCCAGCCCAGGCTCCGTGCTCGGGATGCTTCTGTGAGCAAAAACACAGCTATTCTGGCAGGTGTGTCCCTGGTACGTGGCTAGGGCTAAGTTGAGACAGGTCTGAGCACTGGCCAGGGGCTGAGATGTTTACAGTCCCTGCATGTGGCTGTGCTGGCAACCGACTGTGCCTCTCCCCCTAACAGGTATACGCTGCTGCCCAAGGGGGTCCTACAGATCACAGGACTGCGGGCTGAGGACAGCGGGATCTTCCACTGTGTGGCCTCCAACATTGCCAGTGTACGTGTCAGCCACGGCGCCAGGCTTACCGTGTCAGGTGAGCATCTCCTTTCCTGTCCAGTTCCACCTTCAGCCTCAAATCCAGGGTTTGGCAACTTGTCATCAGAGTGCAGTAAGCAGAAGGCTCTGCAAGCTCCAATGAGGGTCTGAGGCCTGTGCTCCCTGCTCAGCTCTCCCCATGGAAGCCTTCTGCCCAAGCACCCTTCCTGGCTGTGGCGGGCTAGAACTCAAGTACAACATGATGCCCTGAATAAAGGAGCCCCCGCAGCACAATACTTCGGTTCAAACTTACCCAGCAGCTCCTCTGGGGAAAGGAGGAATTTTCTGCCAACAGCAGAAGCCCCAAAGGGCCAGGGCTGAGGTGGGTGCACTGAGGGCCACCTCCACTCTGCTGTGGGGTCTGATGTGTGGGCTGGCACCTGCTTTCTGCCTCCATGCCCTGGCCGGCAGAGATGGTGAGGCACCCACTGAAGTGAGGACCTCCTTCCAGGCTCGGGCTCTGGGGCTTATAAGGAGCCCGCCATCCTCGTGGGGCCTGAGAACCTCACCCTCACAGTGCACCAGACAGCTGTGCTGGAGTGTGTCGCCACGGGCAACCCGCGCCCCATTGTGTCCTGGAGCCGCCTGGGTAAGCCCCCATCCTGGGTAAGCCCCCACCCTGCCTGCTTGCAGCCCCACCTCACCCCTGGGCGCTCAGCTCCTCACCCAGCCCCACTTAGGGAGACTTTGCATTTTGTTTGTTCTCCGTGGGAGTCTGCTCTCTGGGGCCTCTGCAGGATCGCCTTTCTCCCGCCTCTGCAGGACCAGGGAGCAGCTTGCCCTCAGGATTCCCCCTCCCCCTGCAGGGATGGCTTAGCTCCCTGGGTTACCAGCTCTAGTCACCCCACCCCCACTCCAACCTCAGTCTCTCTCCCCACCCTGCCACCCTGTCCTCTATACCTGCCTGCACTCCCCCACCCTCTCAGAATCTCCGTCGACAATGTCTCCCTCTGCATCCCCAGTCTGTCCCGGGGGGGCCCTAGTTCCCCAGCCTACATCCTGGCAGCTGAAGGCGAGGTGTGAGAGGGTGCAGATGGGCCCACATTGTCTGAGTGGAAAGGTCACCCCGGGGAGGAATCTCCGGAGGGGCAAGCGGGCAGGCGCCATTCACTGGAGACTGTGCCACATTGTAGCAGCTGAGTCACTGGCGGAGGGGGGCAGCCTGCAGGATAATGGAGTAGATTTCACCACTTCAGGCCTTGAATGGGGAGCTGTCTCCTTGTGTTCGGACTGTGCTAATCTGATTCTGGAGTGGAAGGGAGGGCCCCGGTCCCTGAGAGAGGGTGGGAAGAGTAGCCGCTAGGCCCTGCAATGCCATCTGGCTCAACATTTCCCAAAGTGAGGCCCGCCGGGACTGAAAGAACAGCTCGGGGGGCTATCGAGTCTCGGTGCACCAGAAAGGGACCTCTCAGTGTCTTCACATCGATGGGGCCCGTGGCCACCCAGGATCAGGATGAACAAACGTGGGACTGTGAACTTTGGCCTCTGGCTGCTCCCTGATCCCTCGGGGCTTGGGTGCTGGGAGCGGGGACAAAGGCAAAGGCTGTGAGGTGAACCATCTGCCCTGCCCACCCACCCCCTCAGACGGCCGTCCCATCGGCGTGGAGGGCATCCAGGTGCTGGGCACAGGCAACCTCATCATCTCGGACGTGACCGTCCAACACTCGGGAGTGTACGTCTGTGCAGCCAACAGGCCTGGGACCCGGGTGAGGAGGACCGCACAGGGCCACCTTGTGGTACAAGGTATGCCCCACCGCTGCCTAGCGGAGGGAGGGAGGGCAGGCGGGCAGACGCTGCCAGCTCCCGGTCTCATCAATATTCCTGGCCAGCCCGGGACCACATTTCCCACACTCACCCTGCCCCACCCCCCACAACGTGCCTATGGGGAATCCTCCCCACTTAATAATGTCACTCACGTGTGTCCCTCCCCCTGCGCTGTTTCTATTTCCACACTCACACCTGTCTGGTTGTCATTTCCACACTTGCACACCCTGACTCTCTACCTCCCAGCGCTGGAGGCGGCCTCCACACTGACCAGGCCAGCCGGCCCCTCCTGCTCCACTGCCCCGTGAACCAGGCTTGGGTTTTGGTGTCCAGGGCTTTCCTGAGAGCAGAGGCAGAGGCTGCCGATGGGGAGGATGAGGAGTTAAATGCCATTTATTGAGCACTCCATGTGCTGTTAATCTGCCCAAATGAAAGTGACGGTGCATCTCATTTCTCGAGGATTAATGGAGGCTGGAGGCCTGCAATTGGTGGAGAGAAGACTTGAATGTGAGGGTGAGGGTGCCTGGTATGAAGGGCCGTCCATCTCCCTATCACTACATCCTCCTCGAGGTGCAGCCAAACCTATTAGCACATTTATTTATTTAGCAATTTCCTGAACAGGGAGCTCAGCTTGATTGCCTGCGGATACAAATGTTAGTCTTTTAAGTAGTCATTAAAATGGAATTCTTTCTGGCGTCTGCGGGGGCAGGGGGGGGACGGGCAGTGGGCCCTGTGGTCGCGGGAGGGTACTTGGAGGGTTCTCTGGGGGTGTACATGTGTCCCCAGCCCACCTCACCCTCTGCAGATACCCATTTCCTGGTCCCTTCTTTTCATCCTTTGACTTACATGATCCCCACACCCTTAGCCCCTGCGGAATTCATCCAACACCCTCAATCCATCTCAAGGCCCGTGGGGACCACAGCCATATTCACCTGCCAGGCTCAGGGTGAGCCAACCCCTCATGTCACATGGTTGAAGAATGGGCAGGTGCTGGGCCCCGGAGGCCATGTCAGGCTCAAGAATAACAACAGGTATGTGCGGTGGGGGGTGTGATGGAGGCAAAGGAGGATTGGGAAGAGTCGGGGGGTGGGGGAGGACCCCGAAGTCTGTCCCACCTCCCTTCAAGAAGAGCTGCAGTGAAAGCTTTGAGGCACGCTGGGACCTGAGGCTCCCCCTCCTTCCACAGCACACTGACCATCTCTGGGATTGGCCCTGAGGATGAAGCCATCTACCAGTGCGTGGCTGAGAATAGCGCCGGCTCCTCCCAGGCCAGCGCCAGGCTGACCGTGCTGTGGGCCGAGGGGCTGCCCGGGCCCCCCCGCAATGTGCAGGCAGTCTCCGTGTCTTCCACGGAGGTCCGTGTGTCCTGGAGCGAGCCCCTGGTCAACACCAAGGAGATCATCGGCTACGTGCTGCACATCAGGAAGGCTGCTGGTGCGTGGGCTGCGGGCACGGCGTCGGGGGGAGGGCAGCCTTCTCCCCCACCAGACTCCTGTCCTTTCCCATTTCGCATACCTCACCCTAGTGTGGTTGCCCGGTGTCCATCAGATGCTCTCATGCCTCTTAAACCCCCTGCCCCGCCATCGCCTCCCCAGACCCCCCGGAGCTGGAGTACCAGGAAGCAGTCAGCAAGAGCACCTTCCAGCACCTGGTGAGCGACCTGGAGCCCTGCACAGCCTACAGCTTCTACATCAAGGCCTACACACCCAGGGGGGCCAGCTCGGCCTCCAGCCTCACCCTGGCCAGCACCCCGGGTGAAGGTGAGGCCTGCCGGCATGCCTGTCCAGGCCAGGCTGGGCACTGAGCGGGGGCTGGCTCCGAAGGCAAGAGGGGCTGGGTCTGCCTGGTAGGAGGCTGGTCTCTGGGCTGGTGGAGGCCTGGGCCAGAGTAGAGCCGTGCTCAGCTCCTGGGAGGACCACAGGGAAAGGGAGGGGCTCTGGTGGAGCTTCTACCCCTTGCCCTCCTTCTCTGCCCACAGCTCCCGCCCCACCACCGCTGTCAGTGAGAGTCCTGGGCAGCTCCTCCCTGCAGCTGCTCTGGGAGCCCTGGCCCCGCCTGGCCCAGTACGAAGGTGGCTTCAAGCTGTCTTACCGCCCTGTGAGCAAGGCCACTTTCACAGGCCCCATCCTGCTGCCCGGGACAGTCTCCTCCTACAACCTCAGCCAGCTCGGTGAGGCCGCCGCCGGGTCTGGGGTGGGGGGGCTTCACTGTGCATGGGGTCACCACCAGCAGGGGCCAGTGGCTGCCACTTAGTGGCTCTTCTTGCCTCCAGACTCCACTGTGGTGTATGAGGTCAAGCTGCTTGCCTACAACCAGCATGGGGATGGCAATGCCACTGTTCGGTTCGTGTCTTTGAGGGGAACGTCGGACAGGACAGGTGAGGGGTTCGGACAGGCTTTGGGGCCAAGGGCTGAGGAGGCAGGAACTGTGAAGGTCGCCAACAGAACAGTACCCCTGTGGCTGCAGAAGAGTTACTACTTAGAAAAGCTCTGGGGGCTGAGCCCCGGTGGCGTAAGTGGTTGAGTGCGGAACAGCAGCCTGTGGGCTTGACAGTTCAAATCCAGCGGCGGTTCTCCGAAGCGGCACTGGGTAGCTTCCACGACCACCAGAGGCAGTGATGCCCACAAAAAATAAATAAATAAATAACCCGCCCTCCCCCCCAAAAAAAGCTCTGGCTTTTGCTTCATGAAGTGGGGGTCTTAGTGCCCACTATGTGCCCAGCTTTGAGAGTAGAAGTGGAGTGCTGTCCGTGGTGGTACATAGTAGTGCACAGCAAAGAATAGCAAGAACCCACGAGCCTGGGTTGGGCTTGTGGACCTCGTGGCAGAAGCAGTGGAGAGAGAAATGCTCTTCACTCTCCCACTACCCCTGCCCAGCTGGACATGTGGGGGCCCTTTACAGCGAGGAAAGCAGCAGCTACCAACCTCTTTCTGCCCATCCCCAGCCCTGAACCCACCATGTGACTGCCGGAAGGAGGAGGCTGCCAACCAGACATCCACCGTGGGCATCATCGTTGGTGTCCATGCGGGGGTCGCCTGCATTGTCTTCTGTGTCCTGTTCCTTCTACTTGGCCAAAGGGGCAGGTGAGTGTGGCCAGGGGGGTGAGGGTGAACGTGGGAATAGGCAGGGGTGGGTGCTAGGCAGGATATTGGGCAGGGGTGAGGTGGGCAGGGGAGAAGGTGGGGTAGGGGCAGGGCAGGGGTGAAGTGGGGTGAGAATGGAAAATTGCTCTTAGGCTATCTCTCCCTCTAACTCATGCCTCATTCCTCAGGGTCCTCTTGTGTAAGGATGTAGAGAACCAGCTCTCCCCTCCTCAGGGTCCCCGAAGCCAGAGGGACCATGGTGGCCCGGCCCTGCGCGGGGCCGGCCAGGGGGAGCGAGCCCAGCTGGGCCGAGACGAGAAACCCGTGGACATGAAGGAGCTGGAGCAGCTGTTCCCCGAAGCTGGGGCGGCAGGAAAGGTGGATCCCAGGCCCGCAGTGAGTCCTAGGCCCCAACGGGAGTCCAGTTCTTTTCCAGGCACCAACCCTATAGTGAGTGGGTGGTGATCTGTGCACAGTCAGTGGGCAGGCCTCGGAGACTCTATGCCCCAGGTGGGGTTGGTATCTGGAGCGGCCTCTCGGGTATGTGTGGTGGGGAGGGGGCTTTGGGCCCTTGGAGGTTCCTGGGGTCTCTATACCAGCCTTTTCTCCAGCAGGATCCCACAGGCTGTCCCCCACATGATGAGACCCAGCTCTCCAAGCTGCCACTGCAAGGCTTCAGCCTTCCAGAGGAGAGTGCGCTGGAGGCCAAAGCCCCTGGAGAAAGCTCCATGGCTGCCCTGCCAACCCAGGATGCAGACGGAGAGCTCCTTAGTGAAGGAGAGGTCCCCAGGCCTCCTGTAGTTCCCACCTGCTGGGGACAGTAGCCTGTGTCTGGCCAGCCTGCAGGGGAAGCCGCCCCTGTTCTCTGGTCCCAGGCATGACTTCCCCTGTCAAGAGGGCTTTGGGTGGCCCTGGAAGACTCCCAATGTGGTTCTTCTGACTGCCTCTCAGGTGGCCTACATCTATGGCAGCCTCAGCAAGGATCTCTGGGAAACTGTATGGGGTCCTGACAGAAGCCCCTCCCCTGCCTGGTGCCCATATGACTTCAAATTGAACTGATGTCTTTCTTTAAAAGACACCTTTAAAATTTAAAAAAAGAGAGAAGGGAGAGAGAAGGTGTATTAGACCCCCCAAACGCACCCTGCAGTGACTGACCCGGACATGTCAGCCCTGCCAGCTTCCGATTCTCAGGACGGCTCGCCCTTGCTGCTCTCTGCACCTACCTCAGCCGAAATGAATGTCCTTGGGGGGAGGGGCTGAAGCCTCAGCCGCCCCCCATCCCACAGAGCCCCAAATGCACTCCTACCTCAAGCCCTCTATGGGCACCCTGCCCTCCCCACGTTGTTGTCCAGAAGTTGAAAACAAAACAAAACAAAACAAAAAAAAACTAACTATCTCCAGGTGTGAAAACAAGACTTCTACCTCAAGGCCCACTGCTCAGTGGACCCCTGTTGTGTCACTGGACCCTTCGTGCTGCCTGCTGGCCCCTCTCCCTGTGGCAGCCCCACTGGCCTCCTCCAGGACAAACAGGAAGGTGCTACCAAGTGTGGGCCTCTCGGGACCTACAGGAATATGGTAGAATTGGTAAAAGAGAAAATGTAAGAGAGAGAAAGAAAAAGCCAAAAACAAGAAGAAAGGTGTTGCCCTACTCCAGCAACTTCACCCGCTGCCCGCACCCTGTCTGCTCCCCCTTTTGGGGCACTCTCCCCTTCCTGCCTCGCCACCCCACCCGGGCCTGGTGAAGGTGGAAGGTCTCCCCTCCCCAGTCTGCTCCTCCCCTGCTCAGACAGGGGGGCCCTGGGCAGCGGGGCAGCCTGCCCCCTGGAATGTATTGCTTGTATGATGGGTGTGTGTGCTTGCAAAGGCCTCTCAGGCCATTGGTTCCATGGGCACCACCCGAGGGGCTGCCCTCTGGGGAGAGAAGCCAGCACCGCCTGCAGCCCTGGCCGGAAGCTATTTTTATATGCTGTGTGTTTAAGAGCTATTTTCTGGGGATGCTGTTTCTCATTTCTGTCAAGTTGTTCTTTTAAATACTTAGTGAAAGAAAAGAAAAGCCAAGGAAACAAATACCTATTTTTGGTTACACTCAGAAACACTTTTTTAAGCAGCAGAAAGGGAAAAAAAGAAGTTTGTTTTTAAGAAGAAACAGGGGATTCTTTACATATGAGATTAGTTGATAATCAAGTCCCTGACCCTCATCCCTCTAAGGACACCCCACCCCCCACTTTAGTTCACTAGCTGGAGAAGATAGAGATTGTGATGTTTTCCTAGAGACAGAAGTCGTGTCTGTGTGACCTCCTTGGGAGCCCTACCCTTCTCTGAAATGATGAGGGCACCTCATCCTGAGGGCAGGACCCCCTCTGTGGCTGCGCTCAGTAATACCCTTAGTCCTGGAACCCCCTCACTTGGGAAGGGGGGTCTTGGGGGTGGAAGGGTTGGCTGAGCCCCCTGACCCAGCATGGGTTCATCACATTCTGCTCATTTTGACTGAATAAAAGTCTGTTGCCAAAGTGACCTGATTTTGTGGTGACTGTTGTCAGGCCCGGGAGGTGGGGGAGGCAGAGAGGGGGCTGTGAATGGCAGGGTACCTGGAATGGAAGGCAGTCCCACCTGCCTCACCCCAGAGAAGAGGCGGGAGTTAGCTGGCAAGAGCGGGCCTCTTGGGACCTAACAGACACAGGGAGACTTGCTCAAAGAGCAGATGAGTGTGCCTCAGCATAAGCCATTTCCCCAATCTGCCAACTGCGTAGACCTGCCCTCATGCCTGCCTCCAGCTTGAGCATCAGTCAAACCCGGGAAGGGGCCCTGATGTTGGGGGCTCCCACTGAGCCGATCCCTGCAAGGTCGGCAGTTCGGAGCCACCTGCAGGGGAAGGTGAGACTTTCTGCTCCTGTGAAGAGCTGGTCGTGGAGCCTCACAGGGCAAGTATTACCGTGCCCGCTAGGGCTGCTCTGAGTCTGAATCCACATGATGGCAGCGAGTTGTGTTTGTTTGTTTGTTTTTGTTTTGTTTTGGGGCATCACTGCTCTCCGGTGGTGGGAGTAGGAGGCCCAGCCCCACTGCTGGAATTAAACCTCTGTCCCAGTGGGCCGCAGTCCCGTGCACAACCATTATGCCACCGGGGCTCAGCCCTTTGTGGTTTTTTTTTTTTGGTGTCTGAGTTAAACCCAGACTCCAACAGCCTCCCGGGGGCAGGGGGATAATAACAAGCCCTGGTGGAAGTCTTCACCCAGGGCTACAGGCTACAGCCCAAAAGAATAAGAGGGTGGGGCAAACATCCAAAGCCTCATGCAGCTCAGCTTGAGTGGCAGGACCTGAACTTGAACCTGGGCAGCCAGGGCTGGAGCACCCTTGCAAGACAGTGTGAGGAAGCCCTTCCAGCCACCTAGACTGCTCCTGGGTCCTCTCCAGGTGCAGGCACTGCTTCCAGCCCCTCAGGCAGTGTGCTGCCCACCTGGAGGTTCCTGTAGCGCTGGGGTCTTCCCCAGGAAGCTTTCTCCCCTGCAGGGCCTTGTGCGTTTCCAACCACCCACCTGTCCACAGCCAGCCATGGCACCAGGAGCAATGGTGCTCCAGCCCCCGGCTCCCTATTCCCTAAGAGGAAGGACTATAGCATTCATTTTCTATTTTTGTTGGTTTTGTGTGTGTGTGTGTGGCATCACTGCCCTGGTGGGAGTAAGAAGCCCAGCCTTGCTCCCGGTATTTTTAATTGTAATCATTTGATTGACACAGAATTCACATGCCATACAACTCCATGGCTTCAACATGAACAAGTTGTGCAATCATTACACAATTTCATATTTTACCTTTTATTATTTTTTTAAAGATCATGTAAGATATCTCGGGAGGAGATATATACCTTAGTCCTTGGTTCCTCATGAGAAAGAATTTAAGCCGAAGCCTACTTTGATCCAAACGAGTTTTTGTTTTTTTTTTTTTGTGGCATCACTGCCCTGGTGGGAGTAGCAAGCCCAGCCTTGCTGCTGGATTTCCAAACGGGTTTTCTGAAGGTTAAAAGAAGTTTCAGGTTCACACAGGCACGCAGAGACCCTCACCCCAGTCTGCCGACCTGGAACACTGCTCAGCAGGCAGATGCGGTGGGCTCGGGGCCCGCAGCCTGCTGGGCTAACTTCAGAGCAGCTGCTGGGCAAGAGCCCGCGGAAGCAAACCCTTGTCCTTCTCAATTCTTCAGTGGGGAGGCGTGGTTAACGGCCCTGGTCGACCCCATTGGCAGAACTGAATTTACCTGGAGTAGGTGAGCCAACCCAGGTGCAGCATTCCTGGTGAGGACCTTTGAGCACCTGTAGTGTATCATTCTTTCCTGACTGATAGCTTGAACCCCTGAGCATGTGCAATGGACGCCCTCTGTGCTGGCTACCTATCAATTTTATTGGCGACTCTTACGGCTCTTAAAATAATATATACATCAGGGCTGAGCCCCAGTGGCATAGTGGTTGTGCGTGGGACTGCGGCCCACTGGGTTGGAGGTTCAAATCCAGCAGCAGCTCTCCAGGAGCAAGGCTGGGTATCCTACTCCCAACACCAGGGGACATGGATGCGCACCCCCCCCCAAAAAAATAATCCATACATCAATCATAGAACTTTTTTTCATGCTGTATCCATTGTTATCCTCATCTACTCCCCTGCATAACCAAAAAATTACTGATCCAGTTGCTGGAGCTGTACCCGCTCTGTTTTATTTACTTATTTTGTTTTGTTTTTGTTTTTGGGGGGAGCATCACTGCCCTCTGGTGGTCGTGGGAGCTACTCAGAGATGCTCCTGAGAGCCGCACACTGGATTTGAACCGCCAAGCCAATGGGCCACAGTCCTGCACTCAACCACTTACGCCACCCCACTGGGGCTCAGCCCTACCCTCTCTTTTAAAGTGGGGAAGTTGAAGCTTCCTGAGACACCCAGGCAGGGCCCCAGAGAAGACCCCTCATCCAGCCTGGACACCATGGAACTGGAGTGATTGAGGACTGCCGAGGCTTAGGATGAGCCCAAGCCAAGCCAAACTCATTGCCATTGAGTCACAGCTTGGTGACTGCTAGGCAGGCTAGTAAGGCCCCCGTGCATGTCTTTCTTTCTTTTGAAAATGCTTTTATTGAGGGCTTTACACCTCATCACAATCCATACATTCATACAGTGTGCCAGACACATTTGTACATATGCTGCCATCAGCATTCTCAAAGCATTTTCTATTTGAGCACCTGTTAGCAGCTCCTCACTTCCCCCTTCCCCCACCTGCCTTCCCTCCCTCATGAACCCTTGACAAGTTATAAACTATTATCTTCATATCTTACATTGTCATCTGCCCCCCTTCCCCCACCTTTCTGTTGTTTGTCCCCCCTGGGAGGGGGTTAGATATTGATTCTCCTCTCTTCCCTCACTTTCCCCTTATCCTCCTAGTATCTCTGTTCTCATTGTTGACCCTGAGCGGGTTGTCTATCCTGGATTCCCTGTGTTACGGGCTCTTCTCTGTAGCACCCCTCTCAGTTTCTGAAACTATAACTCACTATGGGACTAGATAGCCTCCTCTTTCTCCAACAGAGTGACAGGTCGTTTTGAACTGCTAACCTTGAGGCTGCAGTCTACCATGTAATCCAATATGCCACCATAACTCCTTGGGCCAAGACAGACTTTGTTTAATATCAATCATGCTGACAAAGAACTGGAGGTCTTCCTGACTGCAAGCTTGCAGAAGCAAAGGCATAATTAGCTGCTTAAAATGGCTACCTCCCGTCTGCTGCTGACCTGGAAGGCCAGGGCTCAAGGCCCAGTCTGGGAAGGTCTGCAGGCCAGGATTCTACATTGGGCCACATTTTGAGAGGAGCCAATCTGAAGAGAGGTCCATAAACTGGTTCCCTAGTGGTGGCTGGGGGACAAGGAACAACCTCTCAGTGAGAATCCTATGGCCCTGCTCAGCACCTCCACCCCGACCCCCTGCAGCTCCATGTTTCTCTGGCTGCACACACTGGACTGTTTGATTTGGAAACAGAGCCCCAGCTGGAACTCAGAACAGCGATCCCCACCTAGGGCCCAGGTCACTGGATAGGCTTTATTTAGCCTGGCCTAACCCAAACTGGGTCAACCCTCAGAGCGCAACTGAGTCTAGGCCACAGAGGAAGGAGCAGTGGGGTAGGCACCTTTGCAATTATGGAGTGGGGCTGGTATCTGAGGAGTTGGGAGGGGCGTTCAAGATGGCGGGGGTTCTGGGGTGGACACCCCTGGGAATGGGGGAAGGGGAGCTTGTTCCAAACTCCTCAGGCTAGAGTGTGGAGAAGGACTTCTAAGCCCATAGCCCTTCCTCACAGCAGTATTAAGGGGACTTGCTAGTGGGCTCTGTTGCTCCCTTGTCCCTCGGGAAGCTACCTCAGAGCAGGGACAGGAAGGAGGAGGAGAAGAGAAAGTGGCAGAGGGGGCACAGGGAAATGGACAGAGAATGTCTGACCTGGCTCTCTGGAGCCTAAGCTGGGTGTCCACTGGACTCAGCATTCAAAGACACAAGTGAGCAGTTGTTCTCTGAACCACTTGCTCTTGACCACCACGCAGGTCCTACCCATTATTCTAAGTGCCTACAGGACCACCCTTACCAGAGGGGGCTGGCCTCCAATATACTCTCAGCAAGGGTTCAACAGGCAGCTGTGCAGCGATAATTATTATTTACTATAATAATGATATAGAGATCATGACAGAGAGAGAAAGAAACAATAAGAGTCAGACATACATCACATCAGGGTAACATGCTCACCTCCACCCCGGATGGTGGTCTGCATGGAGAGGGAGAGGGAGAGGGAGTTACATGATGAGGGTGAGGACCGAGAGCGTCCCTCGCTCAGGGGCAGGAGAGGCAGGCAGGAGCGACACAGGAACAAGAGTCAGGAGTGAGGGTCACAAACATTATTTTTCCCAGTTTATGTAGCCTAACAGGGGACACATAATTTCTCTAGTCACCAGTCAGGACATCCTGAGAGCGGGGGGCTGCCTTAAGGGCTATAAGATGATAATGGTTTGGGGATGCCGCATGACTAAGAGGAGAGGGATGTGATAAGGAAAGACTCCAGACTCCGGGGGTAGATGAACAGGTCTGTATTATTAGGGGTCATTGACAATGACTCTTGAATCCCACCATAGGCCTCGAGGGAAGAAGCAGATCATTATCCTCACTTGAGTCATGCAAAGTCCTCAGATAACTGGGGGCATCAGGGGGATTAGCTAGCTTAGTCAGCCTCATATGCTGGTAAATAGATTGCTTAATATTTTAGAGTATATAATATGAAAAAGTCCTGTCTTCATCCCACACAGCCCTTCATCTCAGAGTCTGTCTCCACAGCCTGTCTTCCTCTCTCTGCCAGATCCCCAAGGCACCTTGTACTGCTCTGGTTCCAGAATTAGTTCTTCCCTTCATAACCTGGCTCCCCACTGAGGAAGGGACTGGGTCCTATTGGAACTATGTCCCCAGGTCCACTGTGTGAATGCATCCCGAAAGGCCAGATGTCTAAGCAGACTACTGAGGACACGGTCACAAAGCCACAAAGGAAGAAAACCCTTTGGTCCAACCTTGGCTAGCAAGCTCCTAAGGGTCAAAGAAGGGCAGAGTTTGGTGAGTGGAGACTTGGGCCTTAGCACCCAGGGGCACTGCGCTCACAGTTATTAGGGCTGCCAAGATGGTGGGAAAATTAGAACCCCAAGGCCAGCAGGAGGCATCCTTCCATACCTAGCTCACCTGGCTAGTGTGAATTGTTGAAACCCCGAACGTTATACTTAGGGATAGGACTCTGTTGGGAAATAGAGTCTTACAATGTGTTCCCAGCTAAACTTAAGTAAGGTGGATCCTGAAAAAAGTGAGGAAAAGACAGAGAGACAAAAAGACAAGGAAGCGGGCTGAGCCCCAGTGGCATAGTGGTTGTGCGCGGGACTGCGGCCCACTGGGACGGAGGTTCAATTCCAGCAGTGGGGCTGGGCCTCCTACTCCCACCACCAGAGGGCAGTGATGCCTAAAAAAAAAAAAAAAAGGAACGGAACATTGAAAAAGCATCCCAACCCAGTCCAGTCCAAGGTTATAAGTCCGATATTAGCCCACATGTTCTACACCAGTCTATAAAATCTCCTTCTGATTCATGAAGCGCATGCAAAGGCACCAGGACAATCACAGGCCAGTGGGTACAGAGTCTTGTGTATCCAGTGACAGTATAAACATCCCATTGCATGGCTCCTCATTTCCAGGGCTCAGGGTCCATCAGCAGTATCCATTGGCAGTGGAAGCATCTCAGTGCTGGCAGGGGGTCTCTCTGTGGCTTCTCCGGCTTCTCCATCATAGCAAGCCCATGTGGCTTCTCCTCTGGCTCATCCAGGTTCCAGCATTCAGGATCTATCAGCATGCTACCATCTTGTCTTGTCAGTAGACCAACTCCAAGAGACTAAGTCTATAGTCTCTCACTTCCACGGGGGAAATATCGCAAAGTTTCCCAGAGTTCTCAAAGAAAGCCATGCCCACACAGAGGCCTCATCAGCTACTCATTGGCTATCTCCAGATTGACAGGATAGACTCCACCCCTACACTCCCAATCATGAAACTGACACCAAGTACTTGACTGCCACAAACTGGTTTTTGATAAAGTTGTCAAGACCATTCAGGGACCACCTGATAGGCACACATAAGAGAATGAAGCTGGCCTCTCATCTTTCACTGTATACAAAACAAACTCAACAAGGGAAAAGGAACCTAAATGTCAAAGCTGAAGCTATACATCTCTTAGAAGAAAGCATCAGCCTGCCTGTGGGCAATCATTTTTCGCAGTGGGCAATCATTTTTTGAGTGGGCAATCATTTTTCACAGATACAACACCCAAAGTCAAAGCATTGCAAGAAAAATTATACTTCATCCAAACTTAAAACTTTTCTACTTCAAGAAACACCACTAAGGTAGTAAAAAGACAACCCAGAGAATGGAGAAAACTGTTTGTGAATAATTGATCTAGACAAGCAACCTAATTAAAAGATGGGCTGGGTAATTAAATAGGTATTTTTCCAAGCAAGATCTACAAATGACTGCTTAGCAGCACACAAAAAGATGTTCAGTGACCTGAGGCTTTCAAGGCCTGCTCATCCAAGCCCCAGGCAGTCCCCCTGTGCACCCTCCAGGGTGGCTCACAGCAGGAGAGCAACAGCCCATGTTGGAGAGAAGGGAAAGCAGGACCAGCCTGTTTTAGCTTTTTTGTAAAAGAGAAGCTAACCGTTCTTCACAAGCTACGCATGTAGGTTATGACAGGCCTCAGCAGATCCCCTCCTAGATACACCCAAAAGAGCTGAAAGCCTATGTCCAAATAAAAAAATACACAAATTTTCATAAAAGCATATTTATAATAATCCAAATGCATGGGTAAGCACAGAGTGGTCTGTGCACACAATAAAATATTACAAAGCAACCAATTAATTAGGAGGAATTATAATACAATTATAGAAATGACTTATAAGGAGTATAAAGCAATTGTTCTTAGGTGCCATCCGTGGATAGCAACCCGAGGGACAGAGTCAAATTGCCTCGTAAGGGTTCCAGTCTGTCACTTTCTGAATGCAGATTGTCAGGACTGAATTTCAGCGCACTAGGGCTCCATAAAAGGAACTCCTGGCCTGTCCCCAAGAAGAATTCACTTCTGAGGAGAGCACTGGAGCTGCAGCTCAGGGAGAGGGGCATGTCTGCTCAGAGCACAGGGCCACAAGTAAAGGGGGAGGAAGAGAGAGTGGAGCACCTCCACCCTGAGGACGATATCCCCACTCAGAGCAACCAATGCACAGAGAGGACCACATGGCCGGCCCCACTGTGAGGCACGACCTCCCTCACTGACCCATCGACCCACAGAAGACAACACTGGAGACACAGTGCGGGAATCGCGCCCCATTGGCCTCGCCACACCGAGGCAAAACACGAAGCACAACAAGGGGAGCAGAGCAAGGAAGTCTCCAGAGAATACCAAAAAGAAATGTTGGGGCCAGGGCATGGCACCCACCAGACCCTACTGGAAAACACTCCTAAAAGTCAACAAACAGACCCTGAACTATTTGCAGGCTTTTCTTACTTTCTTTTTGTCTTTTGTTGGGTTTTTGTTGCTGTTATTTTCTTTTCTTTTTTGCTTTGTTTTGCTCTGTCTTGCTTTTTGTGCATATTGTTAACTCTGCAGGTCTAGCTAGATAAGATAGGTGAGATAAACAATCTGGAGAAAAAACATCGGGACTGCTGTTTCTGGGGAAACACAGCAGAAGGGGAGGCAAGGGAAAGGGAGGTGGGTGTTAACAAACCCAGGGACAAGGGAACAGCAAGTGACCCAAAATCATTGGCAAAGAGGGTGTAAGAGGCCTGATAGGGCATGATCAAAGGCAATGTAACCAAGAGGAATGACTGAAACCCAAATGGAGGCTGAGCACGAGAGTGCGAGAGTGCGACAAGAGGAAAGCCCTCTTTCTTTCTTTTTTTTCTCAGTCAGTAATAGGATTCCATTAGTTAATATAACACACTTTTAAGTATGTAAATGGATCTGTTGTTGCAAACAACAAAACTGAGGCAGACAGGACAAAGTGGTCCACGGAGAGAGGGAGAAACCAGATGTGGCAGAGCTGACGGAGCCCTCCTGGGCAGCAGTCTGCCTTCCTGGGAGAGCAAGCCGGGAGCCTCCGGCCGCTGGGCTACCGGTAGCTGCTCCGCACTGGCTCGGAGGAGTGCGGCGGCGGCTGGGGTCTCTGCTGCCATCTCGGGGAGTGAGTGAGCAGTACGGTTGCACAAGCAAAGACCTCGCTCCCTGCGCCGCTGAACAGGCAGCTGGGCCTGGGCCAGCCTCAGAGAGACCGTACCTGACAGTTTGTCTGCAAACGTGACTGCAGAGGGCTACAATCTACCCACATGCTTGAGCAGGACCAGCCCCAGGCTGTGGAGACTGACAAGATCTGAAGTTTAGCTAAGGAGGGTTCAGAGGAGAGGGCTGCAGAAGTGGACCGGTCGTTGTTGCTGAGGGCACCGGGGGGACATAGGCCAGGTAGTATGAAAGTGCTTGGAGACACCACTGAGCAGCAGGAGGATGTCCTTTGCTGTGAGTGACCTGACTTCTTATAGTGCCTCCATCAACGTGTGAGGGAAAGGTTTCTAGCTTTTCAGATGGCAGGCAACCAGCCACCTAGCGGGAGTTTCCTCAGGGAAGAGCAGTGTCTCCCCAGGGTGGAGCTAGTGTCTGTTTATGCTTCTACACTGGGGATGGAGGGTCGGCAGCTCTTGACCTGTTCTGCCTAGAGCCCCTTCTCCCACCTGCCAGGGCACCGCCGTGCTGAATTATTTCCTGCTGCCGCACAATAGAGAGTGAGTTTAAAAGTCAGCGGGGAGAAGGGAATGGTGTTTCCCCAAGAACTCTTTGAAGCCCCATCGTACATCATACGTATGAGGCTAAGTCAAAAAGTACCGCTACAAGACCATTGGTGGGACTGCAGCCCACTGGGATGGAGGTTCAATTCCAGCAGTGGGGCTGGGCCTCCTACTCCCACTGCCAGAGAGCAGTGATGCCCCCCCCCCCAAAAAAAACCATTGGCAGCACCCTTTATTAAACAAAATGATCAAAATGTACAGTTGCTGGTCCTTGGCAAATCCTTCAGCTAAATTGACACATTTCTTTATTTTCATTTTTTGAGTTAGATGACGGTTTGCAGAACAGCTCATAATTTTTTTTAATTAATTAATTAATTTTTTTTAGGCATCACTGCCCTCAGGTGGTGGGAGTAGGAGGCCCAGACTTTGCTCCTGGGAGCTGGAATTGAACCTCCATCCCAGTGGGCCGCAGTCCCGCGCACAACCACTACGCCACCGGGGCTCAGCCCGCAGAACAGATCATAGTTTTACATTCAACAATTCATACACATTCTAATTCAACTCCCCCACTGTGATCCCTTTGATACATCATGCTGCCATCCCTGCTCCCTGTTCTCCTGCCTCCTCCTTTCCTGACCCTCTGGACTCCAACCCTGAGTCAAGGCTGCCTTTTCTTTTCTTTTTCTTGGTATTATTTATTATTTTCTTTTTGTGTGTGAGCATCACTGCCCCCTGGTGGAAATAGGAGGCCCAGCCTTGCTCCTGGAGAGCTGCTGCAAGATTTGAACAGCCAACCCAGTGGGCTGCAGTCCCTCACTCAATCACTACACTACTGGGACTCAGCCCTGTTATTATTTTTTTTTTGGGGGGGGGGGGCATCACTGCCTCTGGTGGTCGTGGGTACTACCCAGTGCTATTCCTGAGAGCCTCCGCTGGGTTTGAACTGCCAAGCCCGTGAGCCGCAGTCCTGCACTCAACCACTACGCCACCGGGGCTCAGCCCCTGTTGTTATTTTTTTTAATGCTGCCTTCTCAACCCAGATGATGCCAGAGGAGACTTCTGTCCCGAACTTGAAGGTAGACGAAAGGCCCTATAGTCTCGGTGGCCCCATGGTTGGTAAGGCAGGTCTCTTTCAAGAGGCTAAGTTCTGTTTCAAACTTTCCTCCCACTCTATCCAGGACCTTCTCCTAGGAGCCTGGCCCCATCTAGCTCTTTTGGTCCTGGGCTTGTGGACACCAATATTTGGGTGGTCCATCAGTAAAGTGACAAGATGTCCTGCTTTCGGTGGGTCAGTCCTGATTTTAAACAATTTTTCCTGCGGCATTTTTTTTTGGGGGGGGCATCACTGCTCTCTGGTGGTGGGAGTAGGAGGCCCACGGCTGGAATTGAACCTCCGTCCCAGTGGGCTGCAGTCCCGCGCACAACCACTACGCCACCAGGGCTCAGCCCGCGGCATTTTTTAAAAGTCCCGATTTTTGGAACGAATGCACGACAAGCTAGGGAACGGCAGACAAACAGGAAGGGAATAGACTCCCTCCACCCCCCACCCCGGTCAATGGTGTCCCACTTTACCCATGTTAAAATCCGATCACTTTATCCATTAGTCCACTTGGACTAGGTGTCTGTGTGCCTTCCATTATCATCCCTCTTGCTTCTTCGGGATGGGAAGATGCAATAGTTGCGCCCTAGCTGGCTGCGCACAAGCTTGGAAGCAGGTCTTCACCATTCTCAAGCCGTCTCCCAAGGTGCTGCACTCTCCCCGAAGAGCCCTGTTCTCTTTGATTTACACCACAGCCTTGGCATCCTCAAGGGGCTCAGACTACGTTCCTCTTAAATACTCTGAATTCAAGGCACTGAAAGATGTCTCTAGAGTAAAGGGACAAGATTTTAAGCGGGACACCATTGAACAGGGGGTGGGGGTGGTTCTTAATTAAAAATTTGGTCTATATGGAGCAACAAAAATTTTCATAGAGGCTGAGCCCCATGGCATAAGTGGTTGAGTGCGGGACTGCAGCCCGTGGGCTTGGCGGTTCAAACCCAACAGCGGCTCTCAGGAGCAGCACTGGGTAGCGCCCACGACCACCAGAGGCACTGATGCCCAAAACAAACAAACAAACAAACAAAAATTTTCATAGAACACAAAAATAGTATTGTAATATATTTATTTTAATTTTTAAAAAAATTTTCCCCCCCTTTCTACTCCACCATCCCTCCACCCTCCCAGTATCACCACTCCCATCACTCGTCCTGAGGGAACATCTATCCTATATTCCCCATGTTTCTGACTCCAGTGTACATTCCCTGCTCTAGCTGGACTTGTCTGGTAGACAAGGATGATAGTGGGTGGAAGGAAGCATTTGAGGAAAGTTGCATATTTCGTTGTTACTACACTGTACCTTAACTGGCTCATCTCCTCCCTGCAACTCCTCTGTAAGAGGATGTCGCTTCACCTATTGATGGGCTTTGAGTCCCCAATCTGTACTCCCCCCTATTTATAATGATATAATTTCAGTTCTTTGATGTCCGACACCGGATCCCTTCAACACCTTGTGGTCACACAGGCTGGTGTGCTTCTTCCATACGGGCTTTGTTGCTTCTGAGCTGGATGGCCACTAGTTTACTCCAGCTTTTAAGACCCCAGACGCTATATCTTCTTTTTTTTGAGGGGGGCATCATTGCCCTCTGGTGGTTGTGGGAGCTACACAGTACTGCTCCTGAGAGCCGCCACTGGATTTGAACCATCTAGCCAGTGGGCCACAGTCCCGCACTCAACCACTTACGCTACCAGGGCTCAGCCCCAGACACTATATCTTTTTTTTGTTTGTTTGTTTTTTGTTTTTTTTTTGGTTTGGGGGCATCACTGCCCTCTGGTAGGAGTGGGAGGCCCAGCCTTGCTGCTGCTGGATTTGAACTGCCAAGCCAGTCGACTGCAGTCCTGCACGCAACCACTACGCTACCGGGGCTCAACCTGTGTTGTGTTTTTTTTTTGAGCAGACATTGGGACAAACAACAACTTTCCCGGCCTTTTCCTCAAAGACACAAATTTTCATTTTTCAGAAAAACATCCTCCTGAGAGCCCCCATGATTGTCCTGGGTCCCTCCAAAAACATAACTGAAAATTAAATTAACCACTTGTAATAATTTAGATACTGATTCAGGTGAAAAACATGTACAAAAAGAAAATATACTTATCAATATATTTATTAAAATAATAAGTAAATTTGAATGTAATGAGCACTAATTGAAAATTAAGCCCACTTGGGTTCATATGAAATAGCATTAGAAACATAATCATGTTTGTGGAAAAGAAGAAGGGAGAGAAAGAGAGAAGGGATGGGCGAGATGAAGGGGGAGGGAGGGGGAGAAAAGCCTGACCAGAGGAGATGGAGAAAGGGAGAGGGATGAGGAATTCAAGACGAGCTGAGGGAGACCAGGAAAAGGAAGGCACAAACTGGAGGCTTTGGGTAGATTCTCAGTTCTTCCTTGGGCCTGTCAGTCTTGATGATGGCTCCATGGGGTGGTCTGGCTTATGAGCTTTAAAGGCCTTGCTTTCTCAGAGCCACTGGAGGGGTTTGAACCACCAACCTTTCAGCCAGAGGACCACACACTCAATGCCCCCTGAGAAGTCCCTGGCTGATGCAAATGGGAGGGTGGGTGATCTAAGAAAACCAATTCAAAAAAAAAAATAGCTGCTGAAAGAAAAAGACCAGCCCCAAACAACACCGCTTTAAAACCTCAGAGTGGTTCAGGGCTTACCAGGGACCTCTGTGACCCACCTCAACTTTCTCATCTGTCTTAGGAGCACTGGCCATGGCAGGGAGGAACTTGGGAAAGCGCCATGACAGGAGCACCCCCAGCACCCACCGATTGCCGGAGGTTCGAAGGACCATATCTAACCGGGTTGTTAGGGGTTAACTGAAACGCACATAGAGAGCCTAGGCTGGCAGGTCCTGGCCCCCGACCTGAAGTGCTCAGGGATTGCTATGACCCTATGAGGGGCGCCCAGACCTGGGATGGTACAGGACTGAGTACGCACAGGGATGGAAGAGGCGGTGAGTCGACTGTCCTGCAGTCAGGCCCTGTGGTCACGCAGAGGTCACCAGGCTCTCTGCTGGGCTTCCATCCACCTCCACGAAATGTAATAAAGACTCCTGGCTGCCTGATTAAAAGAAGCGGATATGCAATTAATTTCAATTTTAGGCCTAAAACCTCCTCTTACCTTCAAAAAAAAAAAAAAAAAAAAAACCCTAAGCAACCAGAATCACACACTCTATTTCAATTTACACACTGAACTAACATGGAATTTTCTAGTCGGTTCTGTGGCCTTTGAAGTGACCAGGCCAGACTATTGATTTATTTCCAACTAACCTCTCTCTTTGAACCCAGAAGGGTCAAGGTTAATTATATAATAAAACACACTCTGCCCAGCTGCCCCCTCAGAGAGTGAAGGGAGCCCCTGCCCCCACCATCCCAAGGCTGCCTGCAGATCACATTTCTTATCCTTTCTCTGCAGTCATTTCCTTGATCAGGGTCCATTAAGAAGGAGAAAAAACCCTGACTCCTCATTTCCTCCCTGAGAAATAAATTTTAATTTGGTGGACACCAACAAAGAGAAAAGAACCGTGTTTCCAGGCTGCACCCCGGGCTGGGCCGGGAAGTCTTGCTGGGAGCACGTATTCTGGAGCTGGAGGGAGAAGAGGTGGGGGTGACCCTGGGCTGCAACAGGGGAGTCTGCGTCTCCCACTGGAACAAAGGCTACTGGATCCCTGTCAGCAGTTGGCTGCCACGTGCTCCACCAAGGTGAAGGGCTACCCTGGGTGCCCTGCGTCATGGGTCTTACTTTCTTTTTTTTTTGGGGGGGGGGCATCACTGCTCTCTGGTGGTGGGAGTAGGAGGCCCAGCCCCACTGCTGGAATTGAACTTCCGTCCCAGTGGGCCGCAGTCCCGCGGACAACCACTACGCCACCGGGGCTCA